>JANIJG010009798.1:0-10595 GCA_024611175.1 Megaceryle torquata
ATAAAATAAAATAAAATAAAATAAAATATTCAGGTAATGCTTCCATACCGGTAACCATTCTGACAAATACTATTAGGCATGTAGAAAACTTGATTATTTTTATGTATTTTGAAATACCTGTTAAATCACCATCTGAAGAATTGAATCATGGTTCATTCTTCCTGAATCACCCACATACAAGTGAGCTTTCCAAAAACCTTTTTTTTTGTTGTTGTTGTTGTTAAACTGTTTGAAAAATCTGTTTGTAAAAATAAATTTTAAAAAATACTAAACAGTCATTATCACATTCATCAACAAATACCAGTAGAAACAGTAATAATTATGCTAATAATATTCCAATAACTGTATGGTTGCAAAGAAGTGGCCAATATACTAAGAAGTAAGCACTCACATAATGCTAAATGCAGTACTAGTTTTTCATGGGGGTGATCTTCACATTATTTCAAAATGTTTAAACAAATAATGAGCATCTGTTAAAAATTACATTATTAAAAACTTTTATCCTATTAACTTGGCTCTCCAAGGGACCAGGATGACTCCCAATGCTGCCTAATGTAAGCGTCATATCTGTGTGTACTAATTGCTGAGCCAACCATCATAAAAATGTGTATGCCAACATACAATACAATATGTATGAGTGCAATGTTCTCTGCTGCTAAGTTACCTTGGCCAAAACAGAAGCTGCCTATGACATACATGCTGAAATATATGCCTGTGACATATAAGCTGCCTGGGACAATATTTATGAGAAAAATACATGAAAGTCATATATAATAAAACAAAAAATGTCTTTCAGGGAGATAAATACATATATGAAAGACAGCATCAAGATACCAGTAAATTTCCAGAAATATCCACATTTCATAGTGTCCATTAAATTTGGGATTTGCCTATAAGTTCATATTGAAAGGTTCTTGTATTTTAAAAGTGACAGTAGAAATATATGATGCTATCATTATTTAAAACTGCTGAGAGTGAAGATCATATTTCTTTCTATGCTGTACAAAACAGTAGACCAATTTAAGTGATTAGATCATGGTTTAACTACAGTTAATATCAGCAAACAGGAAAGATTATTTTAAATAATTATTTTTATCTGTCTTATCTTGTACTTTTTAGCTTTCAAAATATATTAATCCTCAATGTTTGGTAGAAACACTTTTTAATGGTTGCTTACAAATAAATCCTGTCTACACTCATATTAGTAATTTTGTCCGAGTAGATTTATTACATCTTTATAAAAAGTACTTATGGAAATACATTTCTTTGCATTAAGTATATACACTCACAAAAGTGGTGTATCCAAATGTGTTTTTTCGTAACTATAATAAAAAAAGTAATCTGAATTATGCACTGAAAAATGGAGGGAGTAAAGAAAGGATTTATTTTTAAGCTTCTCTCACTTAGATACTCAGATAAACCACAGTAGACAAGTTGACTTAGATATTTATTATTCTAGAAGAGTTTTTTAAGCAAATCATGAGTCTATGGTGAGTGTTTCATGCACAATTCTGGTGGTTTCCATTGATCGTATTATCAAGAAGTATTTCAGTGCAGAATTACATAGATATGTACTGGGCAGTATTTTTAAAAAGCACCAAAATGCTTTCAAAATCCTGTATCTGTACCTTTTTTATCTTTAAACAACACTTAAAATTATCTTTCCAGTACTTCCTAAGTGAGTAGAACGTGTCTGCTCAACCCTGATTTACTTAAGAGGGCAAAAGAAGGGAAAGCTTTTCCAATTTACCAGTTACCTATCAGTTTCCAACTTCAAACAGCTTCACCTGGGAAAGTATTTGTTCTGACCATTCTATGTATGTTAGAATTCTAACTGATGAGGACAAGAAGTTACTTTACATACATTAACTGAACTAAAACCACCTGGAAAATATAAGCACAGAGTTTTCTAGTGAAAAATCTAAATCTTACAAATATTTACATCACATTCCAGCATGCGACACTGAAACACTTGAGTCCAGACTACAGAGATATTTGTTCCATCTATAACTTAAGAGAGCAAAAGCCCTGAATTCATTAAAATTAACAGAATCACTAGCTAAAAGTTCTGAAATATCAATAGTAATATATTTCAGCCCTAGTGATATCAAACAGAATCTCAAAGTAAAAGACATGTATTTAATTAAAAAATACTAATGAACTGACATCCAGCTATACTCATAGAAAGCTAATACTGAAAGCTGCAGAAAGTACAACATGCTGTTCAGAATACACAGGCATTTTACAAGGGCTTTGTTCAAAAATTTCACATCTTTTATATTCTAATTCAGTTCAAATTTGGAATCTGGCAAGTCCCGAGCTAAAATTTCAACAACTAGCCCTTTTAAATATAGTGCCATTTCAGTTTGTTTAACAACTTCCCAAAATATGTGGTATACAAATCTCATTAAATTCTTACGAACCAGGACAGTTTGCTACTTTGCCTGCAGGGAAAGACTTGTCTGGAGCTATAAGATACATATCCCCATGTGAGGCAGTTACCAGTTTTTTCCTGCCTCCACAGCATCCTTAGCTGTAAAAGCCTCTGGACTCCTCCAAGTAGCACCAAAAAACTAGGCATGGACAAGAACATAACCACAGTATAAACTGGCCTCTGTGTGACATCAAAGGTGGTCAGAAGGACAGGGTCTGTCCCTTTGTATAGTCAAAAAGTATGTAAAGAAGACTGTGATGAGGCAACAGCATCTGGGCCCCACCTGGGAAGATCTAGAGAATGAACTGGTGGAAAAAGCAATAGTAGGTTAGAGAAGAGCAAGAAAGACCACGGGGACTGGAGTTACTGGCGTTCTAATGCAACAGTGTCATTGCATGCTGCAAGCAGACAGATGTACTTGACACACAAGGCAAGGAGGAGGGTGTGCACAAGAAGCATGGGGAGGAAGCAAGAGACATGTTCCTTCCACAGAAACATAGTCTGCTCTTTGTGCTGCTAAAGGAGGTATATGAAGGTTATGTCTTCTGGATTACTTCTAGATCCTTGTTCTTAACCTTTATTAACAAACACTACTTTTTTCTGTGTCTTTCTGAAAGGCAAAGACAAAGAAAATGCCCTCTCCTGAAGAGAATTCATGAATTAAAAATACATTGAATTCTCCCTTATCTGACACAGTTGGTTTAACACTCCAAATGCTATCTCCATGTTTTTGAGCATGTTTATACAACATTTAGCAAAGATACACAGTCTGAGAAGGAAGAAAAAACAGTTCACAAAGATATTTTCAGGGAAAAGAAAAAAAAAAAAACAAAAAAAACCAAACAAAACACCGAAAAACACAGGTAGACTACTGACATGCAAATCTTAATCTCTCTCTGCACATTTTCTTCAAAAACCTCCTTCTAGTCTCTGCACAACATATCATATTTGCATCAAAACCATTCAGCAATATAGTTAGGGCAGAATCACAGTACACAACACCGTCATAGCACTACAAAAGCAGTGATTTCTTGTTGATTCAAAGCTAGAAGACAGTTTCTACTTCTAATTGCTTGTTGTGTAATAGCAGAAAAAAAAAATCAAGTTATTTTCTACCACTTCTTAGAAAAGCCCAAACAAGCAAAAACACTCGTCCAACATTTTTCAACCTCTTCTTTGCTTCTGCCTTGTCCCTTCCTCTATTTAAAACAACCTTAAAATTTTAAAATTTCTGTTTAAAGCTATTTCCAAGTTCCAGAGTTTGCTGAGGACACAGGACAAAAGAAGAACATCTAAAATGAACTGGAAAGAGTCAGGAATGGAACAATAACTAAGGTAGACATTTATTTCAGGATCAGATTACATCATCAATTTTACTGACCCTTCGTAGTGATAGAAAAACCTGTCCTCAGTTGAAAGCAGAACCTCAGTTTTCCTTTGAAAAAGGATCACCTTCTAGGCTTCATGCTAAAATTATAAGTTTTAAAGTTACCTCTCTATATATGCATACAAATATATATATATGCATATATATATATATATATAAACTCACAGGTGTTTGCCTGAATTTGTAGCAAGTCTGAAACAACTGTGTTCACATGGTGACAATTGAACTGTACATTTCAACATACGGTTATTCCAAGACATACCAGCCACATAAAGAGATTCATGCACTGCAGATTACTGGAGCACCACACTATAGCTCTCTCCATAAAAGCAGGTATAACATCATTGCCCTAAAAATAAATTCTCAGGAATGGAGCTTGCATTTACTGTTTCTCCATCATTCCTAGCCCTGCTACACCCAAATGGAAAGGAAGTGACAAACCCCAAAAGAGGTGAAACACCTCCAAAGGAAGAACACCTCCAAAATCTGGTGAGCACCAAATCAGAAAAGGTGGTACAAAGTGTCCGTGTAGTGATGTATTGGCTCCAGGACACTCTGGAGCATAGATTTTCTTTCTTTGTTTAACTAGGTGGGTTAAAACAAAACTCTTGGTCTTGTTAAGTAGACCAAGGGCAGCAGCAGCTGACAGCACGAAAAGCAAAGGGGAGGGTGACATAGTTACTAAAAAACCGCATGAGATGAGCAGAAGTGCTGAAACCACACTTTTCAGAACAGAAAACATCGACAGAACTTCTGCATCCTTCTCTGCCCCTGCACACAAGCACAATAACAGGTGTGGGAAGCAGCAGAATTGTAGCAGTTTGATGTTAAACTTCGTGTCCTCCCGTTGAAGTGGCCAACAGATGCCAACTCGGAAAGGTGCACTTGGCACGTACAGTGGTGTTCTGAAAAAAGATGCCACGGACAGCAAGCTGACACAATTCTACAACTGCCATGACGGCAGTTCGCAGCACCCTGCGGCGAAGTCATGAGCTGAGGAGGAGGAGGAGGAGCCGCCGCTTTCTTCCCGCCCCTCGCCGCCGGGCAGCTCCCCACGGAACCTCCCCCGTCCCTGCTCTGCCGTGGCAGCCGCCCCTGAGGGTTGCGGCGGCGCGTAGGGGTCACCCCGGCCCGGGGCAGCGGGAGGAGCCCGCCCTGCTGTCGCTTTCCCCTCGTTACCTTTGTGCTCGTCGTCCAGGTACCGAACCCGCAGCTCCTCCTCTTCCTTCGCCTCAGAACCGTAGCTCCTCCCGGCCGAGGGGAAAGTGCCGGCGGCGCTCCCCGGCACAGGCGCCCGGCGGCCGGGCCGGCCGAGGCATGAGGTCGCGGCGGCGGCTGCAGCTGCCAGCCTGACTCGGCCTTGCAGGAGGCCCAGGCCGCGCAGCGCCGCCGCCATGCTGCTGCCTACGCCGCCAGCGCAGCCTCAGCCTCTCGCGACCGCCGGCCCCGGCCCCGCCGCCCACGTGACTGGCGGCGGCACGCACGGGTCCCGTCCCCCCCTCCCCCCTCCGTCTCGGCGGTGGCGCGGGAGCCGTTGAGGAGTCGCGGGCCGCTGGCTGAGCCGCGGGGGCAGCGCTGGTCCCGGCCGGGCAGCAGCGGCAGACGGGCCGGCCGACCTCCATTCTGGCTGGTGTCGATGATGAGGAAAGGTGTTAGCCGAAGGAGGTCGGAGACGTTTCAGACACAGCTTGAAAGACGCTGGTGCGTGGAAGAGTTTCTCATGGGTAAAACCGGCGGCTTAGTTCTACCGAGAGTTGGTGATAGCCGTGTTGAGTCACGCGGCATGCTCACTTGTGCCGAATTTCCCCAGATCCCATCTTAAAGGCAACACGCTCAGGCTTTGCTGCACTGAACGAGGTTGCCCCAGAGCAAACAAACATTGAACAAATTCTACTCTTGCTTCTTTTCGGGTATCACAACCATGGCCAGGCCTGGTGGGGGTGTCGGCGCTGGGCGAGGCATCTATGGTCCGTAATAGAAACCCAGTAGCGTCTGGTTCTGCGTGCTGTGATAAAAGGCTGCTCACATCGGTTTCCCCTTTCACTCTACACACACTCTTCTCTTTTTGAGCAGTTAGAATTACCATTGCTTTGCAGAAGTAAGGATAAAATTAGTACAAGTTTGTATTCAGAGCTCAGCTTAACTGTGTAAGCAGTACTGCCACGGTGTCTGCTTGCTCTACATGCACACTTGACAGGCCCACTGGCATGGAGCAAGTCAAAAGATACAAACTGTAAGGGTGTAGGTAGGAGATCGTTGCAATATTTAGCTGCAAATTTATGTGTTACAAGACCACTATGACCTGTGTTGAAAGGGCAGTAGAATTTCACATATCCATATGTCAATACCATTATATTTAGTTGGGCCAGACTATATGTATGTATATTAGATATAAATAAAGAAGTTCACTTGAATCCTTACACCAGACTTGGGAAAGGTTGCTATAGCTGCAATTAATCCAGGATACTAATGAGATTCCTAAAGCTGTTAAGTTTGTCATCTTTGAGTTTAATTACTTCAAAGAACTAGGCCTTGATCACTGAAAATACATTTTCAAGCCAACCCCTGTCACCTTCAAAACGCTCAAAAGTCAGTGTTATTTAATCAGGGGGATAGAGCTCCCTTTGGAACAGAGACTCAGATTAAGCCATTTTTGTTGTCATTTGGGAAAACTAGCTACTGCATTCCTCTCCTTCATGCGGTTGCTCAGCAGCTCCTCCACTGCCTTGTGGAGAAATGAAAGTCTAAAAATAATGTCCTATTTGTTCTTGTAGAGCACCATGAAGGGCAAATGTCAGGGGGGGAGGAACAGGCAAACTATCACCTTGCATTTATTATGCTTTACTATTTAAACAGGACTGTGATTAACAGCCTGTTCCAGTAGTGCCTGCAGTATGCTAAAGACTTTTCCAGCAGAAAGGAATAAAGAATGCCTGCCCTGGAAATTTTGATCACAGATGAAGAACATTTTATTTTATGAGAATAACTTTTGAAGGATCATATCCAACTATGGTAATAGAAACAGAGAGATAGCACTGTTCTGAAAGACGCAGAATAAGGTAAAAAGGCATTAAAAGCAGAACTAGATTCACTACAGTACCATAATGTTGCTTTGAAGCTGAAGGCAGACATGTTGTCATTTGCAATGGTTCCCAGACTCAAGGACTAGTACTTGCCTCAGCAGAGGTCCGTGTATGGAATCAAGCCCAATAGCCTCACATCTGTTGTACGAGTTCCCACAATTATGGTTAAAGCTGAAAGAATTTTAGATGTACAGTTTTATTTTACATCACAGCTGTTTAATTTTACTTTCTTAGCATAAGAAGTTAAAATTTAATTTCTATTAACTTTTTCTGCAGTTTCTCACATCTACATTTGCTAAGCCATATTTACACTTAGATAAAATGTTTTATTTCCAATAACCTCGTTCATATTTTTTAAAAACAGAATGCTTGTGATGTGTGGTAATCTAGCTATCATTATAACATAACAAAGTCAAAGTTTTTGAAGATTTTTTGCAATCTACAGAGTAAATTTTTTTTTACATGAAATTTAAAATTTTCAGCCACGAGAGACATAAAGATGCCTATTATAGTGGGTTGTTCTATTATTTGAAATGTGTTTGTATTAATGCTTAAAACTACATCAAACTCATTTAAGTGTTTTATTTTAGTAATTTAATACTACAGTTCATGTTGTAATACTGTGTATTCAGTTCCTCCCATTGCACTGACATTCAAGCATGAATCACAACTCTTGGATGAAAGCAAAGTTTTCCATATTTACTCTTGTTCCTTTTTTTTCACTCCAGTTTAGTTCTAACAACACAGCTTTAAAGTCAAAGTAGTACATGGAAAGCACATTAAGTTACAGAGAGAAACTATGTTGATATGCAGATTATTATTTAAATATATATCCTAATAATAAGGAAAAAAAATAGACCCAACTGAAAAGAAACTGTTAAGTAACTACTTAATCAACATACTACATTGCTTGGTAACCAAGTAACTGATTGCTGTTGCACACAGAAATCCAAATATTGATCCTTGGCGATGGTCAAAATAAATTGATTTAGCACAACTGTACAAATCTTGACTCGACCTCCCCTATGCCCAGAGAAGCAACGTTAGTGTGAATGAATATAGAACCAGTGTAGATTGAGAGTAGCTCAGCAATTCTCTGCACTCAGCTGTTACTTTTAACATGGCACTTAATCGTAATCTGATCCAAGGGAAAAAACTTGAAGGTCTTTCATGCTAATTAATTTTACATTTGGAATTACCCTAGAAAGCCCATTCACATCAGGTTGCAAGTTCTCACTGTGTACTGGGCTGAGACTGAAAGGGGAAATATGCAGGTTTTTGTTTGTTTGTTTGTTGGTTGGTTTTTGGTTTTGTTTTTTTTTAATTTTCTCACATCTTTTGTTTGAAAATGTAGTCTGAAGGGAGAGGGATTTGGGCCTTGAGGTAAAAGGGGTCTTTTATCTGTGTTTTCAATGCAGTAGTGTTGCAGCTTGGGCAGCACATTGTGTAGGTGCAGAAATTGGGAGACTGCCTATGTGCTTAGTTGAGAGACGTTTCTTTAGAACATTACTGAACTCGCTTCAGTGCAGAGCACCTGCCATACTCCCTTTCTAGAGAAACAATCTCACTCTTAATTAAGTATAATGGAGTAGTGTGACCTCTAAACTTAAGATCTGAATTAGGTACCTAAAATCAAGGAGTGTGAAAGTACTTCTGGGTGCTCAGTTAGGCATCTACTATTACTAAAAACACTAATAAAACATTTGAAATGAGACAGAAAAATAATTGCATGTGTGTTTATACTACTATGTGGCTCTACAGGTAACAATGGAAAGGTGCATGCAGTATGTACAATGAAGTGTGAATAAGGACAAGAAAGAATTTTACCTCATTCTACGTGGCTTTAATTTTCTTACACTGTGCATGTAAATGAGATGCAATGAATAGTTTCATTTTCCCCAGACAAACACATTAGTGGCAGCGTATAACTAAAGTGAAAAGAGAACATATTTTAGGAAAAATGTGGAACACCTAATTTTGCCATTTTGAGGTAAATCACTTGTCCTTCTTGCAAGTTCAAAATTAATTGTGTCTGTAACATGACTGTTGATATTTCAGAGTGAGGTCCATTAGCTACCTCTTCTCTAAGTTAGTTTACAACGGCAGTTTCAATTTCACACCACCCGCCAGGAACTTTTGTCTCTTCTAATTTTCATATATTTGCTGATTATTATGTTACCAAGTTAACACACTTGCATTTCCAATCTTGATTTTTAACTTTTAACTTTTTTTTAGGCCTTATCGATCTTCTTTTAACAGTAATACTGTGAAGGAAAGTCCCTTCTTATGTGTTATTATAAGCATGTAGCACAGACATCATGTTCCCTTTCTGGCACCACGCCTATTCAGTATGTTTTGCAGGCAGCTGTTTCCTTAGATTGTCTATTTTCTTTCTGCTCAGTGCAGCCTTGAGATTATGATGCTAAGATATACAATGTTTTTACGGCTTACTTTTTCTCTAAATAAACTAAACACGGTCTGCTTGGTTACGCTTACAAGCTTGCTCACATGGCACTTGTTACCTTGTTCCAACACATTGTTGAAAAATGTACCTATATGTCACTCATGCTTTGAAGCATAGGACAGATTTTGTCCTTCATTCATGTCAACCCCATTTATTTGTGCATATGCTCTTGCATCTTGAAAATGTAGACATCTGCATTGGATTGATTTAGTGGACAAGTGTGTGGCATATGTAAGCCAGTTACACAAGGGATTTCTTAAAATCCTCCTTCCAAACATGGAAGGTAGAAACAACCAAAGTGTCTGCCCATTCTCTGCAGATCACAAGTCAGAATGTTCCAATTAGAGGAACATAAATGTACTGAGCAGGGCCTCTTTCATGGGTGTACTCACAGTAGCTGCTGCATAGCTACAAGCATGTAATATTGGAAGATCAGAGCATAAGGAGGGCCTTAGGTACAGGACTTGAAAAGATATTTAGTAAAGAAAATGTACAGAATGTTTTCTTTTGGGGATGGGTACACCGTTTATTCCAAAAGGGCATGAAATAAAGGTATTTTGGGGGCTAGATATAAGCAAAGATAGTGGAAACAGAGAATCGACCAACAGTGGAGATTCCAAAAAACTGAGATATTTGTATTTAATTACAACTCCAAGTCTTCGAATGCTGATATTTCTCCTTTTGCAAAAGCTCTTAAAAAGCTTCTTTTGATTTTAAAGTAGCTCAGCAGAACAGACATTCACCAACTCAGTTAAATAACTATACATTAAGGCAAACTGCAGCCAAACTGCAACATTATTGAATGCTTACAATAAAGTTATTGTACACCGTAAAGCTATTTGTAACTATTGTTAAAATAATTAATTTTCTTCATGATCAGACTTCTAGACAGTGTATGAAGTAATACTCTCCTTCCATCTCTGTATCCTTTTGAAGAACTCCAGAGCCAACATTATCAACTATATCTTAGAGGATCTTTGTTTTGGCAACTGAGAAGGCAAGCTCCAATATAGTATGAAAGCTGCACAAGCAGCACAGAAACAAGGTAGAACACTACTGATGTAATTGCCATTTGATTTGAGATTCTTTATATAAAATTACGGTAGAAAATGTATTTCCCAAGTTTATCACACAGGTATCACAGGGTGTTAGGGGTTGGAAGGGACCTTGGAGATCTTGAAGTCCAACCCCCCTGCCAGAGCAGGATCATACAATCTAGCACAGGTC
>JANIJG010009800.1:0-24206 GCA_024611175.1 Megaceryle torquata
ACCACACCTGTCCCCCAACTTAACTGGCTATAGCATGTGTAATGAAGAAACTATAATACTAGTAAGTTCACGTCCACTAGGCTAAGCAGACTGCGTAATATTCACCCTTCTTTTTGCACTGTGGTTAACACCAGCTGCTTTTCTTTTTAAAATAGCAGCGTTGAACTGTTCTGACAGGAAAGCTGATGTGAACCCCATGCTTTTGAAAATGGGACAAAGGTGGAGTAGCTCTTGCTGATACTAATTGAATCCAAGCAGTTAACTCTTTCCATGTTGCCACACCCCTTCCAAACCTTTGAAATCTCATCTCTGACTCTGAGTACATTGGGTAGAAATAACAGATAAGCCAATGTTCTGGTAACTTTTCATGATGCTGTGTGGGGAATACTTTTCTGTACTTCATCTTTTGGCAATTTTTGCAGCCCCCATTAAGATGTCTGCACTTTTGAAATAAAATGTCAAGTACTTGCACTACCTTGTAGTAAGCCTATGTTATATTTATGATATAAATTATGTAGCCTTATTATTTGTCTTTACAAATGTCTGCTTATCCATCTGCAGCATCACATAGGACTAATTAAAACTGCCAGGATGTAGAATCATAGCAATCATAGAATGGTTTGAGTTGGAAGGAACCTTTAAAGATCATCTAATTTCAATCCCCTTGCCATGGCAGGGACACCTCCCACTAGACCAGGTTACTCAAGGCCCCATCCAACCTGGATTTGAACATATTTGGTGATGGAGCATCCACAGTTTCCCTGGACAACTTGTTCCAGTGTCTTGCCACCCTTAGAGTGACTAATTTCCTTCTTATTTCCCATCTAAATCTACCCTCTTCCAGTTTCAAACCGTTGCCCCTCATCCTATCACTACAGACCTTTATAAAAAGTCCCTCCCCAGCCTTCCTGTAGGCACCCTTCAGATACTGGTAGGCCACAGTAAGATCTCCCCAGAGCCTTCTCTTCTCCAGGCTGAACCCCAACTCTTTCAGAGGTGCTCCAGCCCTCTGATGATCTTTGTGGCCCCTCTCTCAACCTGCTGCGACAGATCCGTGTCCTTCTTGTGTTGCGGCTCCAGAGCTGGATGCAGTACTCCAGGTAGGGTCTCACAAGAGCAGAGTAGAGCGACAGAATCACCTCCCTCAACTTGCTGGCCCCGCTTCTTTTGATGCAGCCCAGGATATGGTTGGCGTTCTGGGCTGCAGTCGCACATTGCTGGCACAACTGCTTTTCTGGGCTGTGTTTGCACATTACAGAATAGTAGTGACTTCTAAGGGAACAGAGAATGAGTACTGTCTCTAAAACTTGGAACTACATATTGAATAAATAAATTAATAGAGGAGCACAAAGTCTGAAATTAATTTTAATCAATTACACTGATACTACTTCCCAGTGATATAACACTTACCACTGTAAACCATTATAGGCCTGGCCAACATTAGGGGATGTGCTTCTTCAAGCAGCTTTGCACAGATCAGTTGTACCAATCTCAATCCCTGTGCCCAAAAGTAATATTTAATAGTGTCTCTGATAGCCACTGTCTTTTGAGAACCATTCTGTATGAACTACTCAGAAATTAAAGAGTATGTTAGCTGCATTATCATCCTATTAATGATTGCCTTTTTTTTTCTCTAGCAAAATAGTTTTCCGCGACTTTCTAGACAAGGTTTCAAAATTCCTAGTGCTAAGTTCATAAACTGGCTGTGAAATTCATGAGTTGGAGGGAAGCCTGATCTGGTCTAGGTGATCCTGCTCCGGCAGGGGGTTGGACTAGATGATCTTTCAAGGTCCCTTCCAATCCCTGCCATTCTGTGATTCTGTGAAGTGTACAATTAACTTTCACCCTTTCCTCATAACAAGGAGAGGAGAGATTGCCGGGTGGTTTCATTCTGTTTTGTCTTTCTTTTTCTGTGAATTAATTCTTTCCTGACAGTTCTTAATCACCTGGACTCATCCCATTTGAATATCCATAAGCATAATGTTGCTAAAATGAATTTACAGTAAATCACTTGCTTTGGGTGCAGTATAGAAATGGTGGAAGGCTAATCCAAAGCATGGCTATCAAGGGCATATATATAGTGCAGTATGTTTAATGGACTCTTTATATTAATGCAACAGCAACCAGCTATTTTATGTCACATGATTTGTGGAGTTTTTTACATGATTATCATGAATGCCCTATAAACCAGACGTAAGTATGTTTTATTAATCTGAAAAATTATCACAGGTGGTTTTGTTTTGTTTCTTTCAGGAAATGGTTATTTTACTGCTTCCCCCTCCCCAGTATTACAGATAAGTAATATCTGTAATCTGCCAAATAATTGCAGATTTTCCATCTAAGACTTCTGTTTCTTTAGAATAGCATTTTAGGTTCTGTTATCATGTACATTAATGTCTTTAGTTTACCGTAGAACAACTACTTGGACTTAAGCTTTTCCTAATGTTATTTTCAGCTTAGTGATCTAAAAATAAAGTACAAATTCTTTTTAAAAATCACTATAACAAATTTTTTACAATAGCCTTTTAAAACAAAGAACATTTAATTAATTACCAATAGCAAGAACTTAAAAACAGACCACCTACATTATAGAATGTTAATACTAAACATATGTGTGCCTTAGTCTTTGCAATGTTCTCATCACTTTTTTTTTTTCCCTCCAAACCAGGTTTTTGATTTTAACCTGAGGGAAGAAGACATGGAATTTTTGAGCACTATGAATATCAACAGAAAATTAATTCATCTAACATATCCACTGTGGAAAGGATAATTTTAAACCATATTGTTCTATATTGCAAAAGTCATTCAACTGAAAGATTCATTCATTTTAAACTGACCATGAATTCTCAGGTGTTCTCTTGGGTGCTCAGAGTACCTAATAAATATCAAATCAATATCAATGGCTTGTATTTACTGTTATGTTGACAAATTAATAAAATCATTTAGTTTATGGGTTTTGTTGCTTTCTTACAGATACAGAAATGTGTTCTTTCAGCATTTTCCCTGCTTTTTCTGAACTTTTGAGCATGTTCTCCCAGTATGGGTTGAGCTATCTCAATATTATACTTAAATTTCTTCTGTCTGCGGGTACTTCATTTAGGGTGTCATTTTAACCCATCTGAACAAATAAGTTTTGGGCTTCTTTTCCTTATAGATTTTCAAAAGCATTAGGTACTTAAAGGTACAGATAAAAGCATGTTACAGTGCGTGTAAATCTTCACATTTACTCAAAATATGGAATATTTGTTCTGGGATTACAGCAGAAATTTGAATCTTTTTTTACACTGTCTTTTACATTTCTTCTGGTCATGGAGTCTTTTGGAGAATTCTGCAGGCTGCTCGTAGTACTTTCTTGGTGAGCAGACCTCTTGTTGGTACTGTTTCAAGGATCCCCTGGCTTGATCTAGCACATCAGGGAAGAGTGGCTCTGGTATGTGGCCTAATTTGTGTCAGGAAGAATAAAAGTACTTTCTGCTTATATAGGTAAAGATTTTTTTGAAGGTGCAGAAGAGAGTGTTGGAGAAAAATCCCTTGCTGAGGTGTCTGAGTATCTTTTCAAGATGAATAATGTTCAGGTTTCTAAAATTCCCACCATGCTAAGTTCTGATAGAAAGTTCCACAAGAACTTTTTTTGCTACCAGCAACTGATTTTTAATTTTTTTTTTAATTTTTTTTTGTGCCAGACCCTAAAGTATGAGTTTTTGCTTATCCTAAAAAGTTAGTGACAGATCCCTGCGATCAAAAGTATGTAGCTCTTTATGCTTGCAAAATGTTGTAAAAACTTTTTTAACCAGTTTGGTGTCCTGATGTGCACAGCCCTCCTGCTGGCATTCAGCTGAGGCCTGCATTCTGGTTATTTCTGAAATGGGGGGTGAATAACACTGTGGTGTCCTTTCTCCTTATCCTGACTGTAGGTGATTTGAGAGTCGAGTTCTCAGAGATGGATTTCTGTAGTGCATTTCAAAGAAGTACAGGCTCCCTTAACACTGGACCTGGCAGTTGGGGAGAAAAGAGTTCTTGTTGTGTTGCTGGGGATGGAGTATGACCCTGGTGTCAGTCACCTCACTGAACATCAGCACACTTTTGATAGAGTTGGCTGGGCTAACCTGAATTTACCTCTGTTTGCATTGCAGCCCTTTTAAGCAGGCTACAACCTGTGGAGCTGAGCCACAGTAAGCTATCACCTCTGAGGTTTTGGACAGCCTTCAGTGCAGATCTAGCTTCATTTGCCTGAGAAGAATGAAGCTGTATTTCAGTTTCCTCTCTGCTGAGAGGTCAAGAGGGCTTTTTTCTTTTTTTGCCTGGTCATCTAATTTTAATGATGCTTTTTGTGATACAAATACCCAAATGTTTGGAGTGGAACTGAAATTGCTCAGGTATTTTACACAGCCTCTGACAAATAATTTGTTGAATGTCACATCTCCGAGTTGGAGCCCTTTCCAGTGGTTAACCAATAACCTAAACATGAAAGTCTGTACACCAGACTGATGAAACCTTGAGTCATTCTATCCTTTTAATTAAAATGTGTTCCTTTAATATGTTTCTCTTGCTTAAAATTATGTGTCAATTATTTCCTAGAGGAAAGAACCTAATGAATGCACTTTTATTTAGTATTTTCTAGCTAAATAAGGGAGAAAGATGGAAATATCTGGGGTATGTCGGGCAGTTGCAGGGGGGATGCATATGTCAACCTCAAGCATGATTTATCTTACATGCCTTTTCTGACAGTTGTAATTTAACGGCTGTATTTTCCTCCAGGCTCTCGGAAGGTTAAACATTTTTTCAAGTTTCTAGCTTTGTGGTGGAAATGTCTGTTTGCCAGTGTAATTTATCTGAGTCATTCTGGGAGAGGCGTGGAGCAATTGAAGCATGACTACTAGCATAAATAAGAGAGGGACTCTTCCTGAGGGTAGAGTTACTCTTGCTGTCTTTCAGAGGAAAGCTGCTTCCCCCTAACAACTGCTGCGATGATGATGATGACCTAAAAGGCCTAATATAGTGAGCTCTGGATATTCTTTTGCATTTTAATTCGAAGTGGAGTTAAAGAGAACAGAGTAAGGCAGGAAGAGAATAATTCCTGCAGTAAGCACAATGGTCAATTACTAACAGTATTTCACACACACACTAAGGTGGTTTTCCTTTTAAAAGTTTCAAGAGAACGAATTTAAACCTAAACTCGCTGCTTCTTTGCTTCTTTGATCTATGTAATATCACTGTTTTCACTGTAAGTAGTTGTTATGGCCTGTTTTGTTTAATTAAAAAAAAAAAAAACCAACACTTTTCTTCATATTTTCAGACTTGTAGATACCTTACAGCATCTTCTGAGGATTCAAAGATGATTTCTGCATGTGGAAACACCACACCACCACAGGGTACTGTATGGGAGTAGCACACCTCTGCATGGCCCGGGCTTGGTGAAGTGGGAAAAGCAGAAGAGCCTCTTTCAGGTATTGCCTTAAACGTTACTTATACTCCCCTAAAAGTGTGGGCTCGGGTGGCACAGGAAATTCTTCCAGTGGCCTTATCCCTGCTGTCCCTGCTCAGAGGAGGAAGAAAGATGGAGGTGCGGGGCGGGGGAGATACCCACCGCCCTCCCCTGAGGCTCAGGATCCATGATCTGGGCCGGCCGGGTCCCGACGACACCTCCCGCCGGGGTTGAAGGGGAGGGGGAGGCGGCCGGAGCAGGGAGAACTGCAGCCCGGCCGTGGCATCCTCCTCGAGGTGGGTCCCAGGAGTTGGGGGGACCTCCCTGCCTCACGTCTTCCTGGGCTTTTCTCTTCAGCCCCTATTTCGTTCCCGGGCCTGTGGCGGTCTGGTCAGTATGAATGCTCTCTGGGCGGGGAGCAGGGCCCCGGAGGGGCGGGGCGAGGCGAGGCGGCGAGGATGCCCCGGCCGCCGGCGGTGCGCTGCGAACTCCGGGGCTGGGCTGGGCTGGGCTGGGCGTGCGGGCCCTTCACACGAGCCGCCCCGCGGCCGCAAGCAGGGAGGAGTTAGAAGGGAATAATCGGAAACGGGGTGGAGAACAGCAGCTGCAGAAACATTAAAACCACCGAGCCCCCAGCCCGGGCGCTGGAGTTGCTCCGCGGACACGCAAGATGTGCAGGGCCGATGCGGGCTCTGTGCCGCGCTTAAGCGAGGTAAGGTTCGGGGAGCCGCAGCCGCGCACCGCTCGCGGGGCCGCCCCTGGGGAGCCTGGGGCCACCGCAAAGTACCGCCAGCGCCGCGGGTCGCCTCTCGGCGCGTCCCCCGGAGCTCCGAAACAAAAGAGACGAGGGGCCCGCCGTGCCCGGCTTGGTGCCGCGGGACAGGAGCGGGGGTGTGAGCAGCGGGACGGGACGGGAGCGGTGCGGGCTGGATCCCGGGAACTGAACAGGGAGCACTGCACACTCGCCCCGCACCCCCTGCTTGTCCCGCTTGGGCTGTAATTTAACAATTGGGCTGTTCTTTCTTTGCATGATTTCGCGTCTTCAGTTCTCTTTAAAGGTCCCGTAGAAAATGTTTATATGCAAAGAGAGTTTATGTATGTGTATTCCTTAATCACGCCCATTTCAAAAGCAAGGCAATTTTTTTGCCATTCTCTTTCAGACTCATGAAACAGGCTTATTGTCTAGCTTCTTTACATACTTTTTCTTGATTTTTCTAAACTTTTTACTGCTCTGGGTTTTGTAAAGCATGTTCTTCTATTTTAGTAAGGACACCCCTTTCCTGTTTACAGCTTTGAGATGGTCTCTTGCTTATATATACATCAGCAAATTCACTGTTGTTCAAGATGGAATCGGTAAATTGCATAACTGTCCCCTTCCAAACAGATTCAGACTTTATTAATGGAGGAGAATACAGGTCTCACATCAAGTAATTTCTGTGCAGGCTCATGCATTGCCATTAAATCAAGTCAAGCCCTTTCCCTTTCTAAATCTCTGCTCTTCTATTACAAGGTGTGTTTCCTACTGAATAAAAAGATACACTAGATTTTACTGCTGGGGAGCTTTGAGATCTTTCACATTGGAAGAAGTCCAGTAAAGCAGTCCTTGCCAACTCCAAATTACCTATTCAGCTCTGTATGACAGAACTTTTTTGGTCGTATTAACTTCACCTTCTGAATACATTTAACCATCTTTTAAATGTATTTTAGCAGGTGAATGAAACTGATTCCCATCTGCATATGTTTGTGACTCTGATACATAATTAAACTAGGAGATTATCTTAACCAGTTTATGATCTGTTACATTGTTTGCCTTTCTTTTTTTAACTGTGCTCTTTGTGCCTCTTGTTCTCAGGACTGTGGTTTCTGAGGCTGTGCAACGGTGCCAGGCAGGCTGCGGGGATAAGGAGCTGCGGGGCAGCCACCGGGTTTGCGCTCAGCGTCACCGTCCGGTGGTTGCTGGGAAAGCGGCGCCCAGCTGGGCACCATGAGCTCTGGCACCACCGCCCCGCTGAAGGTCGTCAGCAACCTTGCCAACACTGATGTCAACTATGTTATCAAAGAGCACTATAATTACACAGGAAAGCTAAATGAGAATGCGGACAGTGGAATAAAAGTGACATCGGTGGTTTTTATCATCATTTGCTGCTTTATAATCTTAGAGAACATTTTTGTCTTACTCACCATTTGGAAAACCAAGAAGTTTCACAGACCCATGTACTATTTCATTGGGAACTTGGCTCTTTCAGACTTGCTGGCTGGTGTGGCTTACACTGCCAACCTCCTGCTATCTGGACACAAAACCTATAGCCTCACCCCCTCCCAGTGGTTTGTAAGAGAAGGCAGCATGTTTGTTGCCTTATCAGCTTCTGTGTTCAGCTTGTTGGCCATTGCCATTGAGAGATACATCACCATGTTGAAGATGAAACTCCATAATGGCAGCAACAGCTTCCGCTCCTTCTTGTTGATCAGTGCTTGCTGGGTTATCTCTGTGATACTTGGGGGACTCCCGATCATGGGCTGGAACTGCATCAGCCTCTTGTCCAACTGCTCCACTGTGCTGCCTCTCTACCACAAGCACTATATTCTGTTTTGCACCACTGTTTTCACTGGTCTTTTGCTATCTATTGTGGTCCTCTATTGTAGGATCTACTCCATGGTGAGGACTAGGAGCCGCAGGCTGACATTTCGGAAAAACATTACCAAAGCTACTAGGAGCTCAGAAAAGTCACTAGCCTTGCTCAAGACAGTGATCATAGTCCTAAGTGCCTTCATTGTCTGCTGGGCTCCCTTGTTCATCTTGCTTTTACTGGATGTGGGGTGTAGAGTGAAGACCTGCTCAATCCTCTATAAAGCAGAGTATTTCTTAGTACTGGCCGTGCTCAATTCAGCTACGAACCCTATCATCTACACCTTGACAAACAAAGAGATGCGGAGGGCTTTCATCAAGATTCTGTGCTGCTGCAAATGTTCCCCAGCAGATTCTGGGACCAAATTCAAGAGGCCAATCATTGGAGGGATGGAGTTTAGCCGAAGTAAATCTGACAACTCCTCCCACCCACAGAAAGAGGAAGGCGACCGTCCTGAAACCATCATGTCTTCAGGCAATGTTACCTCATCATCTTAGGAGTAACCATGGGGGTGTATTTCAGAGCCCTCCCCTGAAATCAGGGAGCTGAGACGCCTCCTGCTCACGGCAGCAGCATTGGGCTAAGTGAGCAAGTAGCATTAGTTCTAACGAGGAAAACGGTGCACTTGCGAGGCTGGGGTTCAAGAAATGGGACAGACTGTTCTGGCTTGAAAATCTTTCTCCCGGGAGCATGTTTTGTCTTTGCACTGAGGCAGCTCAGGATTGTCAGGCGCATTCATATCCTGAAATCTCCTTAGTAACTCTGAAAGACTGATGCCTTGGTGAAATGATGCCTGGTGTGTGTGAGAGAAAGAGAGAAAGAGAGAGGGGGAGGAGGGAGAAGGAGAATGATTCCCCCCCCACCTCCCTTGTGAAAAGAATGTGAAGTTATTTCTCCTTTACTTGCAGCAAACCACTGACACAAAGATCCTTCTGTGCTGAATTTAGTGGTGGCTCTGGTATAGTTGGTCAGAACTGTTTGTTTAGCACGTAACAAGAAAAAAGATCACACAAATATAATTTAGACCACATACAACCATAATTTGGCATCACTTCCCAGAGTTTTTAGTTTAGTCATAAGGCTTTATGTGCAGAGTCCAAGGCTGTTGGGGTTTTATTTAGCAAGATCAGAGCTATGAATTTTTGCTGTTGGTCCATATTACATTTGAAGACAGTGAGCCAGACTCTGCAGTTACTTTCACCTGTACAATTCCATTGACTGCATGAGACTTTATGGCATAGCTCAGAGCAGCATTTGGCCCCATATGTTGATTGCCTTGTTATTCTATAGCATTAAATAAACTGCATTATCATGACAAATGCAAAGTAGAACTAAAGGTCATTTCTCTTTAAGATGACTGAAAGTAAATCTGATAGTGTAAGATAGCATTGGCAACAGCAGGATTTTTGCTTAAGTAGGAAGAATTAAAAACTGAAGGGGCATTTCACTGTTGGGTTCATAGTCTTCCCCAAGGTAAAGATCAGTTGAACAATCTGAAAAATGTATCTTGAGTTTCAGAAAAACAAAGGAAAGTTGAAGTGAAATGACTATAGATAAATGCACTTCCATAACAAAATGCAACACTGTTTGGCACATTTTATTAATGTTTATAACTTCAGCAAAGATGTCTGTATTTTTATCAGTTCTTGGAAGAAGTATCTGTCATTAAATTGAATGTATTTGTTTTACAGCATCATTTTTACTCCTCTGTTTTCCTAACCTGTGCTAATGGGGTTGAATGTGTACAATGTAAATAAGTTAATAAGATGCAGGAGTCTTCATGCACCTAGAGTATTACTGTAACAAAAGTGGTATATCTAGGATAGCGGAGAGAAATTGACTGATTTACAGTTATTGGCAATTCCTAGAAGTGGTATTTTGTAAGGAAAATGTATTGCCTTTGTAGTAAAACTTTCAGTGCAATTAAACTGTTGGGGGGGTGTTTCTGGTTTAAAAAATAGTATTTAAAAAGTTTCTGACTTTTATTGTTCAATTTGCACATAGCTTTATTGACTTCTAAACATTAATAAACTGATTTTTTTTAAGATTCTGTTAGTAGTTTTGTATTGCTGTGGGGTTCTCATGCCAGGTGTGGTTTCTTATTGACAGAAATTGGTGACTCTGCAGGGATATGATGCATAATGCCACTTACAGGATAATGTAAAATACAAAATTAACACTAGAATATTTTTTTTTTCATTCAGCACATGCTGTATCAATTAAATGCTATTAAAAGAATCTCTACAGTAGCAGTTCTTCTCCAACAGCTAATGAAGTACAAACAGAAAGAAAACCCAGCTGCCTGACAGTTTTATCATGACTGCCTAAAGTAAGTGAAATAATTCACTTACACCACTAATACAAATTGTAAGTTTAATTCTTAACTTACTGCAAACATGGAGGAAATTTATCAAATGTAGAATGGTGGCCTTGGCTACCAACTGCTGCAGCTCTGCTGGGTCCACCAGCGAAGACCATGGCAGTGTAGTTGAACAGGTACTGCATTACTTCTTCCAAAGGCTTGACTTCCATTTCCTCTGTTGTGGCTGTTCCCTTTCAGTATTACTTTTAAGTTCCACAGAGCTCATACAGGATGCAGTTGGAGTGTGAAGATAAACCTCACCTTCTTGTACTGTATGTCATCACCATGCTAGGCTTACTGTGGGAAATGAGAGCCTACTCACTGAGGAAGGTTCTGGGTCATAACCTCACTTCCTGAAGGAAATTCCAAAAATGCCCTGAAGACAAAAGAGTGGAAACAGGCTGGAATTTCTCTCCATCTGTCTGCCTGTACGGAAGGAATGATTTCATGTGTGCTCACTTCCTAGGCTTTTAATTAGTGACCTGAGCAGGGATGGAAAAAATGTCAAATCTGTATTTGTGCACGAGATAAAGTCTCTCTTGGCTCAGGCCTTCATTTGGGCAGGGATGGTTTACTCCGCATGTTGATGACAGTCATGAGGGAAAGCACTGCTTTGTCCCAGGGATAAAGTCACTTCTGTGCATAGCACCAAAAGTACATAAACCATGAAAGTCCAAGTTAAGCCCTCGATGTGCTTGCTACCAGTGAGTTAAAAAAGGCAAAGTATAGGGATGAGGCTATGTATGGGGATCTCTGAATTTGTAGGGGTGTTTGTATCCAAAGGACAAGGAGCCTTGCTGCTCTTAAAACCTTACAGGCATTAAGGTTGTTTGTCCCATATGGGTCTGAGAACCTGTGACAAGGGATGAGCTATGTCACAGCATGGCTGTGTCACTGGCCCCTGGTGACTACTCCCAGCCTTTCTCTATTGGTAGCTGATAGCCCAACAGGTGAGTCACTTCCCTTTGCCTTTGTTTGTGTATCCCTCACTTATCTATCTCATCTAAATTGCACAGGGGGCCTTTGTGGAAGATGACTGATTCCCTTATGGAGGTGACTGTGTGATGGGAGCCCAGTTTTAGTAGGGAACTCAAAGTCCTACAACATTCAAGCAATAAAAGAAACATGTTTGCACCAGACTGTGGCACTGGGCCATAGGAAGCATTTCCTATGCTCTTGATCATGACGACTGAAATCTGTTTCCTCCATAGACAGGCCACATCTATGCCTGTAGACAATATTCAGATAGGGAACAATAACTGTAATAAAATAATAACAATAATAAAAATGAGGGTTCCTACTGGGGAAAAAAAAAAAAAGAGAGACAGGCCATGTGTAGTGCTCCCAGTGCTCCTTGATTCCTAGGGGGGAACTCTGCAGCTCCTTGGCTGCGGACATGCGTTACCACACACCAGCAGGTTAGGCCAGATGTGTAGAGCACAGGTATTAAGTGTGCAATGTAGAAAGCACTCTTCCCAGGCCCCAGACTATCTTCTTTAGGCACCAAAAGGGTGTGTGACTTTGTCCTGTTATTGGCCATGTGACAAATGGGCAGACAAAATGAACTGAGAACAGAAGGGTGCATTATACCTAATGTCTATGTGAAATTAAATAGCTTTAATTATCCAGACTAACCTGGCCCATTTGTTTATTTATTTTCCTAGCTATTCTTCCAGTATAAGCAATACAACAGGACTGGAAAAATGATCGTAAAATCTGTTTGTTGCTCCCTTTGCAACTCCCTGATTGCCTGTGCCTGTGTGAGACACAGGTATAGCAAGGAGTATATTGGGCAACAGAGGGGCTGCAGCCAGAATGCCCTACAGGCATCTCAGCAGGAACAAACCTTGGGCTTGCTGTACAACGCAGCCAGCCAGGACCAAAATGAGGGGACATAACAAAAATACTGTTATTCTTCCTTTTCTTACTCTGTAAACTAAGAAATACAGAGGTTGCCCAACTGGAACATTTCCTAACTCCTAATTTGGCCTGGAAGAGCTCAATACTGAGTGCATTTTGCATGGGCTGAGGCATTATGAGATGTTGTAAAAAGGGTCAGTGACAAAGCATCCAAAAATGTGGATATGTAGACCAGAGCTGTGTAACCTACTCAGTTCTGAAATGCTGGAAATTCTCCAAGGACAAGCTTTGTCATTTATAGGGTTTTGAAATTCCCCAGGAAAACATCCATTGTATTTCAATAATTCCCCATACTGTTTTTCTGGGAAAATTAAATTAATCCAACTACAACAGAACCTTCAAGGATATAACAAACAAACAAATCCATCGAAGTTTAGTTCCTGTAATCTGCTTTCTCAAACCTTTCTAAACCCACTTTTTGCATGTACAGATGGAAAGAGGTTTCTCATTTGTTATTATCTAATTTATTCTGATCGAACTTTATTTCTTTTTTACAGTCTTTAAGAATTGCATAGGGTCAAGAAATCTCCCTTCAATTATTACTCTATGCACAAGATTTTCCATGATAATTATCAGTAATCAAATTCACTCTGCACACAGGAGCTAGCCATAAGAACACGTGGTACAGCTTACTTGTTCCAGTACAAGTTTTCTGCTGAATTAGATGTGCCTAGAGAGAGCTGAAACTCGACTATATAAATTAAGATATAGGGGGGAAAAAAAGAAAAAAAAAAATTTTAGTTAGTTAGGTTTGGAACATAATTAGTGTGATCCACTGAAGAGAATTACAATGGTAAGAATTCTCTCCCTTGCAGGGAAAGGGTGACACACTCCTTGTCTGCCCATCCCCCTCCTGTCACCCCCTCACCCTGCTCATCCACAAATTCTGGGAGATGTTGTATCAAAACGGAAGTTTCCAAACAACACTCCCCCAAGCAATGCTCTGCATACCGAGATCTAACAAAAATTCTTATACCAGAGTGAAGTGGGAACCATTTCCTTGCACTAGGACCCTCTGTGCTACCTTCTCGGGACAAAGAGGCAGGAAATCCCATCAGCCACACCCGGGAATGTTCCAGCACGGAAAAGTCTTAGTAAAGCAGAGCTGACAAAGCTCCATCAACCCTCTGTGAATCTTCCACCAAGTCTGGCTTAGTCACATAATGAAAACCTGATACAAAGACCAATATTTATTTTGAGCTTTTCTGAATGATTGCTTGGAGAAGATCCATTTTTAAAATACATGGTAAAATAACTATACATCAGAACAGCTGATTGGAAAGTTATGTGACCAAAGCCACATTAAATATCAACATATGTATGTAGCATTTGCAGTGTTTATTAAGAATCACTCTTCCCACCTAAATGTGGGCTCAAAATACCGACTGCCTAATTTTTGATAACTAATGAACATTTAGAAAACACAGGCTAGAGAGAAATTACTGATATGTACTGGGTTAAAATGCTAGTCTGCATGAAATAATCAATGAAAGCAGTATCAGCACCCAGGAAAAATCTGTGGTTTGAATCATAGCTGACAGCTGACACTTCCTGAGCTGTCTGCTAAAGGTAGTTTTGCTTTCTCAAGCATGGATACACTTGGCATAAGCCAAGACTTTCTGACTTAGCAGGACACTGGTATAAATTGCTGGAATACTGTCTTGGACAAATTTTTGACTATACTGAATACCTACAGTTCTACAACGTGAAGGTGGGGACATGAATTGCTATAAGCAATTGAAAAAGAATTTATATAGACAGTGCAATAACAATTTTAATGATGTGAAAACCAGATCGGGCACAAGATTGTGATCAAGAACATAAGGGGGAACATGTTTCAGGGACAATTTGAGATTGGTGAGGGGCTTGGACAACAGTCTGGTATTTCCTACTTGAAATGAAGGGAAGGCATCCTCCCCTGTAATACAGGCACAAAGCTGATGATTCTCACTTGTAAACTCTATCCTTAGATCTACAATTCTTTCCTGAGCAACTCTGGGCAAAGTCTCATGAATTCTCACCTTCTCACAAAGATACATAAGTATTTAATATATACACTTAAGAATGTTTACAAGTGAGTATTTTGAATTTTGTGGTACTGTTCAAAGAGCTGGTACCTGAAGCATTTTGAATATGGGGGATGGTCTGACAGCTCATTTATTGCCCAGCTACTTGCAGGATTTCCTTGTGCTTTGATGAACTGGATGCTGCTGTATCGCCGTTACCGTAAAGTGGGGGGAAAAAAATAAATTCTAGTAATATACATAACTCTATCCTTGTGGTTGGAAGGATCGAGATCCTGGCTGAAAAACACATTCTGAAGAGGTGCTGTTACTGAAAAACAACTCACCAAAGTCTGCATTATTATCTTTCTTGCTTTCAGGGAAGACACAACTATGGTCTAACGATTTCTTCTAATCTGGTGACCATGCAGATGCCTGTTGCACAAGGAATACATGCCAGCCGTTTCCCGAACAGCAGGCACTTTTAGATGTTTTTTATTTCCATCACAACTCCCCCTTCTACTGCTGGTTTAGGCACAAGATAAGAAATTCCTCATAGCTGCTGTGGAGTTTCACTCTCTCTGATCGGGGTTATTTGATCAATGCACCCATTGAACAAATCCTTTGCCTTGACACAGTTACTTCAAAGTAGCCTACAACTCTGTTTCAGAAGTGTTAACTCTTTCTTTTTTTTTTTTCTTAAAAATGTAATACATTTTGCATTTTATCAGCTCTCTTACAGGTTTTATATGTCATACTGCAAACGTTGCTTGAGGAAACCTTTAAAATGAACCTTCATCTCAGAGGCTGTCCCTTTCCCATGCAAAAGTGGCTGTATTTTATTTTTGTCATAAATAACAGAGGTGCGAGGGAGAGAAACTTTGCTGCACAATTGAGGTGATAAGTGAAAGAAAATGGAATCTTTCAACTTGAAATGCTGCTCCAGTGGAACTGACTCTAGCCGGGACTCTGTAATGATACAGGGTGAAGTTTTGCTTTTCACTAAACTTGCTGAAAAATGCAGAGGCATTAAAGAGGGTTCAGAGGACAACAAAGCAAGGCGCTTTAATAGGATGAACTAACATAAAAGGCTCAGTGAGCAAAGCCTTTTCCCACCAGAGAGATGAGAATGGGGAAACACAATACTCAGCCTAGCAGCTATGCTATGGAAGCATGCTGGGTGATAAAGAAAACTTATATTTCCAGACAAAATGCAGACTGTCTGTGGAAAACATAACCAGTCCAAACACGTATTTCAGATTATGATTTACCTGAATTTTGAAGACTCAAAGTACCTTACTATTTCTGAATATAATTAAGTCGGGTTTTTGCTTGCTCGGTTGGTTGTTTGGCTGGGTTTTTCAGTTGTTTTAAGAAGCACACCTCCGGCACCCGCGCTCACAACCTCACCGCCCACCTCCAAACAAGTCCGTGCGCAGCGCCCGCCCGCTGCGGGGGCGCTGGGCAGAGCGGGGCTCTCGGCGCCCTCACCCGCACCTCCCCACACCACCTGCGGGCAACGAGGGCTCTCGGCCGTCAGCGATTAGCAGTGGCCCCGAGATGCTTATTCTAAGGCGAAAAACCACCCGCTTTTCCTCCCCACGCTCTGTTTGAGGCCACTAAAACCGCTCCGGCTGCCCGCCCTCTCGGCCTCCTTCCTGTGTGTGCTGTTCCTGCGCTCCCTCAGGTTTTCCTGCCGGCCCCGGCTCTTCCTGCACCGCGTTTCCCTTCCTCCCCGCTTCCCTCCCGCCGCGGTCAGTCTGGGTTTGCTGACGGTG
This sequence comes from Megaceryle torquata, assembly GCA_024611175.1. NCBI lineage: Eukaryota > Metazoa > Chordata > Aves > Coraciiformes > Cerylidae > Megaceryle > Megaceryle torquata. The sequence continues at coordinate 16,116 of JANIJG010009800.1, forward strand.
CCTAGCGTGCACGGCAGCGGGGGCACAACAGAAGTAACCCCTGAACAACAACAAAACCCAACCCCAACAAACGAAAACTCATGTTTATCTTGGTGATAAGTAAATGAGTAAGAAGCGTGTGCCGTAGCTGAAGGAACCTTAAAGTGGTCCTACGGTGTGAGGCGGCGGGGGCCCCTGCCGACGCCCACAGCTCTTGAAAGGTTACAACCAGCAGCCCAGAAAGCGTGAAATGCCGCTTGGCTTCCGTAAGCACCGCGTTAAAGAGCGTTAAGCCTCAACCTCAAAGGTGAGAATGTAAGCGCAGCAGCTGTAAAACAGCCCAGGCCTTCCAACACAGAGCCGGTATTTTTGTTGGGAAGTAATTAAGCCCTTCTATTTACTGATGAGCAGTTCACGAAGAGCAACAAATCACCCGCCTTAAAGCAGAAGCGCTCTTTAAAGAGCGGTGAGAAAAGCAACGGGCTGAGGGGGTAGTTGTACTCTTGGAAGGACTCGAGGCCCAGTTACGGTTCCCTGCGGCCTGGCCGACCCCACTGCTCCTCAGGTGGCAGCAAGGTGGGTCCCTTCACGGACATCTCCAGCTCCACCTGTCACATTCTCTGTGTGAGCATGCCACCCAGGGTGAGCTTTTGGAGCAAGGTGAAAGCAAACAGAAGGTGGGGTGTTTTAGGTTTTGTTTTTGTTTGTCCGAAAGTGCATTGCAGGTGTACAGGTTTCAGATTGTTTATGAAAGGATTTTTTGTTAAAAACTCGATTTTTCTTTTTTTTTCGTAATTTTTGTTTATTAGTTTTTATTTTTATTTTATTTCACATAGTCTAAGCAGCACTGTCTCTGTACGCGGCTGTAGGCGGTGGTAAGGCTGAGGGCCTACCAGAGAGACCCATCCCCAGGCCCGCCATGCTCCGGCTGTAGCTCAGCATGGGCGTTGCCAGGAGGGAGGCGGGAACTGAGAAAGCCTCCGCCTGAGGCCCGGGGCGGGCAGGGGGAAACTTGCAGCCTTGGGGCGGTAAGGTGGGAGAGTGGGTAGGGCTGAGGTCCAGCACAGGGAAGTTAGGTGTAGTGTACCTTGGGTGTTGTGTCTAGACGAAAGAGGACCTTGGGTCTAGCTTGATTTCTTCCTGTCACAGTATGGGGGCTCTGGTGTTTGTGTGGGAATGGTGTCAGCCTACAATAGTTGTGGGGTGTTTGTGTGCATGTGTAAGTATGTGTGGCTGTGAGATACTCCCCCAGCTGAAGTGTAGTGTGAGTAGATGTTATGTGAAATTATAAGTCCAAACTAACAAAGTCTTGGTAGCTGAAGTTTAATTATAAAATCCACTGAGCACAAGCGCAAAAGCTGTGGCACAGACTAAGTGCCTATTTCAGTCTTGTCTTTACTGTAGTCTTAATATCATAGAATTGTTTATGTTGGAAAAGACCTTTAAGATTATTCCAATTGTTAACCCTCCAAACTTACCTGAGTATTGTCTGTGATTCACCTGTGGACAGCTTTTTGTGAACCCTTGGCAAGGTTATTAAACACACAACCCACCGAACAGGTTAGTACTACCCCAGCTTGATACTTTGGGAATTATGATATTAATTAATACTTATTCAGACAAACAACCCAGCTTTCATACATGTCATCACTCTAGTGATCTCGTTTGCATTTATGTAGATGCTTTGTAGACAAAATATCCAGAGTCTTGATCTCCCTTCCTGAAGAGGTTTCACTGGGACTTCATTCCATCAAAGTGTTTATTGGCAGGGATAGAATGGACTGCAAAGCAACAAATCCACTCAGGTACACTGGAGAAAGCATAAGTATTCCTAGAGGTCATGCTTTTCATTCCATTTGACAGTGTCCTTGCATGAGATGAGGTTAACGTGGTTCTCAACCACACTTACCTTCAGAGCAAAGTGGAAAAAATAGCAAAGTATTTTTAGCTGTAGTTAAGGGTGTTTTGATACATGTTGCTTGCAGCCTTAGCCTTGTGTGTGGCCTATTTTCTCTTTCTGTTATGGGCAATCAACCTAATAAAACTTCTCCTTCCTTTCTAGATGAATGTCATTGTTACAATACAATGAGTCAGAAAAGAAACAATATTAACCACAAAATAATGACAGTCTAGCCACCAGCAGGAGTTCTCCCCCTGTCCCATCAATCAACTGCAATGCCTTAACAGTGTTTCCTCATTATGATCATAATTCATAATTTGGCAATTATTTAATGAAACTGAAAGTGGAGGAGTTCCCACAAATCCAAAATAGGATTTTCACTGATATAATTGCATGCATGAGACCTCCTGTTCAGAGCCAGGAAACTGAAAAAAGCTTTCCACCTATGAGCATTGGCTGGATGCATCAAACAGGTCCATGTCTGCCTGGGTTTTGGAGGTAGTACAATGATGGCTTTAACATGTTCAGAGTTCTGTTGATGTAGTGAAGCCTGTGGCATTTTATGTGATACATACTTTGCATTGAATTAAAAAAGCTTCCAAACCTACAGGTTTAGTTAACACTGTAATCACTACAATTTGTTGTTCTGTAAGAGTGGAAAGGCTGTCAAAATACAAACTCCTTATGTAAAGGCAGAAACAAACATGTCTTAGGTTTCTGCTTGGTTCTATCCCAAGGTAGCCATCTGCTGAGCTGGCTTTGGTCTGTGACTAACCCTCTGTGGCACATGGCATGCTGTCCTGGAAATACTCTATTTAAATTGACAGCACTTAAAGATTGGTAATATTCTGCTATTAGACCTGGAATTTTAGATGAAGGTGGAGGTAGTGGAGGACTCGGACAAGCCCTACAATTTGAACAAAGTTTTGGTCTAACAGAGATGGGCATAAACATAATTCATAAGGGGTTCATGGACAGATTTCCCATGTTGTCAGAATGATACTTTGGGGTTCAGCTGTGCTCATGCAGGTTGTTACTGCTGTGTCCACTACAAAGTCTGGCCTGTTTGACTAGTTGTGGTTGAGGTACAGCAGTTTCTGTCGCTGATGATACATGAGAGGAGAATGTAACCACTGTCAGTCACTTGCCTTTGACTCCTTTTTCTGGATGGCCATGTATGCATTTGCGTTTGAGTTAAATGAGAGTGATTTAGGAAAAAGGTTTGGACTTGGGTCTGCCTTCATCCTAGTATCGTTAAAACACTGCCACATTATTCTGTGAATTTGTTAGTTTGCAAAGGTGAAATCTGGAAGAATGAGAGAGATGAAAAGCCAAGAAGACCAGAACAATAGGCTGCCCTTCTTGTTTCTATTTGTAGCTACACATTTCTGGAGGTTTGTGTTTGGTTTTAATTTACTTTTTGCATGGAAGGCATGTCAAGTGCAGACACATCTCTGTCTTTGACCTGGTCATTTGAATCTGAATACTGAATAGCTGGGTCACCACAAGGCAGCTTAAGCTAATGTACCATATTTTGTGTGGCTTCCTAGTTTCAGTAGTGCTAGCATGGCTAGCTGGTGCCTGGACTTGGTCTGTCTTGCATCCTGCCAGCCCTAGATACTCTTAATTTATCTTCCCCAGGCATGCAGATGTACCCAGAAGTGTTTTGATTGCAGAGACATTACTACAGTTCCGTTTGTGGTTACTCTCTGTATTTCAAAAGAGAGCTTTTATATGTAAAAGTGTTAGGGAAGCTGAAATTACACTGTTTACTTGTCTTCTCTGGAGAAGGATGAAAATTCACGCTTTTTGACTTGCTTTTCTTAAGTGTGTGGGTTTTTGGTTTTTTTTTTTTTTGTTTGGTTTTTTTTAAAGCAGGTCAGGCATCATTCCCCATCACTCCTTGTTCAGTGGTCTGTCACAGGATCCTGCTGGTTGGTCTCTAAAAGGCACATTTTCTTAGTCTTTGTTATTATACAGCAGTTAATTAGCAATGGGATTGTGAATGGAAACCATTGTAAAGCAGAAAGGAGATTGCAAGAGTTGTACAGGGATGATACTCATTTAAAGCACATCCTATGCTCAGATCTCATTTCTTCTTGGCAAAAGGTAGTGCGAATTCTATCAGAGTTATTAAAAGTTAAGAGTTATACCAGATCTGTATCTGACTGTCTCAGAGCTCACATTGACGCTGGCTCTGGGTCAGACCTTGAACTTTTGCTGTCAGTGAAAGATTTACCATTAGTTTTGCATGGGAATGGTGTTGGAACTGTGGTGAAAAATGAATGATTGTTGCACTTCTTAATTTTTCCTGTGTTGCTCCTGACATGCTGGCTCAGTTGTTGCTCCCAGCATGAAAGGGAAATCCTGCAAAGCTGATCACGGCTGTAAGTTTCAGAATGACAATATGAGATGTTTAGAAAAACCAAACTTCAGCCCCACCCTGCCAGGCACGGTTGAATGTTTATTTGAGCAAAACCAGAAAGTCTACATCAGCAGAAAAGAAACTGTTTTGTTCACTCATTCTTGAGAATCCAGAACAGTGCAAAATGAGTGAATGGTGGCCTTGCAAGTGTTTCTTTCTCTCTATTAAATGGAATTTGCATAGTGACAGAAGAATTTTGTGCCCCAATTTATGGTACAGGATGTGCACTGTAAATTGTGTGTTTCTTTCTCTGAAAGTACTAGGACTTAACAAATCTTGAGCTAATTCAGTCTCTGCTTAACTCGGTTAGCTTGCACAAAATCATAACCAGAAGAATGAGTGGGTTGTGGAGCTGCTGGGGAGCTGTAAGTTATGGTGCGTGAGAGAGCGGCTTGGTTAGGACAGGCTCAGAGGTAAGCTTCCCATGTTACCCACACAACTAGAGTGTATTCTCTGCAGAATTACAGGATTTTTTTTTGTTTGTTTGTTTAATAGACAAATTGCTATATTTTACATATGAAACCACGTTTTCTAATAATGTCTGGGGGATCAGTGCTGTGACATGCTGTTCCTTACATATATCTTAAAAAAAAAAAAAGAGTGAGTCCAGGTGCTCACAATTTATATGCTATAGGAGATTAAATGCTTAACCTAATAGCAATTTAGGAGGTGATGCTGAAGTCTTTTTCCTGTGGGTCAAGGGCATTTGCGCCCCCTTTCTGTGCCAGATGGAATTTTTCTGTCTCCTGTCTTCATACATCATGTGTAAAATGGGATTATCAATTGAAATATATTTTAGTTTTCTTTAATCTCCAAGAATGTGCTAGTGTCTTTGAATCACAGGTTTTGGGAAAGATAACCACTTCTGAGTCTCAGTTTTTGCTCATTCTTAAACATAGGTGATTCCTGGAACTTGGCTACTAAACTACTAAAATCCCTAAAATTCTCATTTTGCAATTTAAGTCCATCATTTCTTATTCCATCTACTCTGCCTACAGAGGTTAGTCATCCATTTGCACTTCTGGAAATAAAAAGTATTTAAAATTTTTTCAGGCTGCCACATAATTCTCTTAGTTTTTAAATTAATGTAATCGTTCCTGAAAGATATTTTTTTCCTAGACCTCCAGTGATTTTTATTTTTTTACCCCTCTGGACTCTGTAATCAGATACTATTTGTATGTGAGCATGCATATAAACTTTTTGAGAATAAACTAAAAGTCTTACAGCATTAAACAGATAGCATTGTGCACACAAGATAACAATGCCTGTGTGAAGACAAATAGGTTACTAGTTTTAGAATTATCTTTAAAAATTAATGAGTATGACCCCTTTTAATAAACAGTAGTGATGACAGTATTGCAGACTTTTTCATCAGCTTATCAAAATCTGTTATACATGTCAGTTCAGGTGAATCGGGAAAACTGGTTACTTAAGGGGGATAGTTTTCTAATAAAAGCAGAAGTGTTCCAGACTGCGTTTGGATTTGTGTACAGATGCTATCTTAAAAGGTTGTCTGGTTCTTGTCAGTACTTGCTAGTGGAAACTTAGGAAACTTTGGTACTTTGCAGCCTGTCACCTGTAAAGATTGTAGAGAATTTGTTCAGTTGGGTCAGCTTATGGCAACTTGGCAACAGGAACTTCTGTCTTCATTGGTTTATGCCCAAAAATCTAATTTAAAACCACATTCCTCTGTGACTGCTGAGGGCAATGGAATGGGTCTTCCTATGGATGTGTGCTCTGTACCTGCCTGATTCAATCATTGTGGCTACAGTCTTAGTTACAGCCTCCTTGACATTTCAGTGTTCTCACGGCAACCAGGTTAGGGATGGGGCTCATCTAGGATTCAGCAATAGGGATTGCCCTGGAAAATGCCGCTGCTTCAGGATCTTCCTTTTGCTTTTGCCACCTACCTATGTGCACCCCTCTACTTCTAGTCTGTTCTGTTTCTCATTTTCCATTTAAAAAGTGCTTCCTTTGTATGGCAGAAGAGAGCTGCCAGGAAGGGATGCTTACAGCATTGACTTGAGGGCTAAAATGGAAGGGATGTGTATTGCTATCCCAGAGAGGGGGAAATGGTCCTGCCCAAAAAACTCATTTTCCCATGAGCCTGAAACAGTTGTCAGTGGTCCTTGTCCCATTTCTATTGTATCCTGACTTTATCCTCCCACACCTCCTGGAGTTCTGTCTAGAAGCAGTGTTTATTTTGACCCTACCTAGATACCAGCTGGCCAATTTATACATCAAGACAAAAAGAAGAGTTAATTATTGAGCCTGTGATCACAGAATGGTTAGGTTGGAAGGGACCTCAAAAGATCATCTAGTCCAACCCCCCGCCAGAGCAGGATCACCTAGACCAGGTCACACAGGACCTGTGTTCAGGTGGGTTTTGAATGCCTCCAGAGAAGGAGACTCCACAACCTCCCTGGACAGCCTGTTCCAGTGCTCTGTCACCCTCACTGTGAAAAAGTTTCTCCTTAAGTTTACATGGAACCTCCTATGTTCCAGCTTGCACCCGCTGCCCCGTGTCCTATAGAGATAGTGTGTAATCAGGTAAAAAGTGTTTACTGGATTAATTAGTTCACTTCCAAGTTAATATCACTTACAGACCTCGGGTGCTTTAGTCCCCGCGTCTCAAACAAGCTCTCGCCGCGGCAGCAGAGAAGGGAGAAGGCGGAAAGCTGAACTCCCCGCCGCGCACAGCCGGACCCACAGCGCCCGGGCACAGACCCGGCGGCGTTCCCGGACCGGCCGGGTGCTGGAGTCAAGGGAACTGTACGGGAGCAGAGCATTTCGGGACGCTTCCAGGCACATACACCTCGCCGTCTCCCATCTGTACAGGAGAGAGCCCGCGGTGACCGTTTGTCTGCGAACCCATCTGCAGTGTGGGCACCGGGCAGCGGCAGCTCAGCCGCGGGCGCTGCGGCGGGGCCCGGGAGCCGCCTTCTTTGCGGCGGGGCGCGGAGGCCCCCTAGCGGCGGCGGGGAGCGCGGGGTGCGCCGCGGCTGCCACCCCCGCTGGCGGCCGGTGCCCGCGAAACTAGGCGTGGGACGCGGCAGTTTTGCACCTTCCCTTCTCCCGAGTCCTCTCATCGAGTTCGGGCAAGGAATTATGTAGCGCAATGACTTGGTTCCGTGCGATATTTTGGTGAGGAAAACAGGGAATGTATACAGAGAAAGAATTTCAAATAGTTGATGGGTCATAACATTTCATTGTTTACTGGGAAAGCTTTCAAACTTCTGTTCTTGGACTTAATCATATTCAGCGTTTCTATTATTCTGCCTAGTGTGAACTGGTCAGAAAAAGAGGGAGATGTGAACAGACAAGAGGATGCTGTTACCTGTTTTTTATTTGTAAAGGCAATAGAAAAGTTGAGACAATCGTTTTTATAAATGACCCATGGGACTGTGACTACAAATCTATTTCCAGATTAGCCAGAATGTACCACTGAGTCTTACAGAATCGATTTGGAGACAATAACCGTCCAAGTTTCTTAGGGTTTTTATGGAGACTTTGTGTATGGTACCTAGATGCAGTATTAAACTGTTAAAAATATAGATCATCTTTATGCTTCTGCTAATGATATTTCTCAGTATTGCTATGGGCCACTGTCTTCCCGGAAAAGAAGTAATGTTCCTATTGGAAATAGTGAGACATAGTGAAAGAGGCAATTTGTATTGAAATTGTCTGAAATTAAATTTTTCTGCTTCATCTGCTGGAAGAAAAAACCCAAACAAACAAAAAACCAAACACAGAGCCCCACACAGAGACACCCACCCACAAACAACAA
>JANIJG010009801.1:7397-32180 GCA_024611175.1 Megaceryle torquata
CTATTCCCAAACAAACTACTCTCCTACTTCTCTCCCCCCCCCCCCCCCCCCCCCCCCCCAGTTTAAAAAAATCAGCCTTCTTTCAGAATTTGTTATACTGTACAAAGCTCCAGGGAACAAGAAAACATTAAAATTGTCCAGGCTTCTGAGCCTCTTAGGCATTCATGAGCGTAAGGGAAGAAGTAATTTGTAGAGGAAAAAAAAACCCAACAACCCCAGGGGGGAAAAAAAAAAAACCAAACCCAACCAAACGACTTCTCTGAAGATGTGTAATACTCAGTGCAATGTTGTTTTATGGCCTGGCATCAGTTCTACCATATGTTAACAAAATGTCTATCCATTAGCCCTTTGATGTGGCTTCCAGATATCCCTATTCTCAAACTAAATCATGCATACAATAGAGCTTTGAGTAGAAATGTTTTAAGAGTCTGATGCCACCGTGTTATGGCTCCATTATCACATTTTCTCCATGTGGATTGTTTTGCTGTTTATTCCAAAATTCATTCCAAAATGTTGAAGGGTTTCTAAGTGCACTTCTTTGAGCCTCTCTCCTGTGATTGTAAGCTGATGCCTGTTGCTGCTAGAATTTAAGGAAATTTAAAAGAATTTAAGAGGTGATTATGGAGCCTGGGTTTTGAAAGTGAGAATGAGCCCATTACTTCATGATAGGATACTGATGGGAAAGCAGATGAAAGAGAAATGGTGAAAAAGAAACTAGACTAAGGGTGAAGAATGAGCATTGGCATTGTTCAGAAATGTTGTATTTTCTTTGAAGTTTCTATATCAATATTTGCTGAAAGAAAGAAGTAGTACCCTCTGTGTGTGTGTTTTGCTTTATTGGTAACAGAACTTTGCACTTCCAATGGGGTGGGTGGTTTTTTATCGGGTGCCTTGTGGGAGTGGCAGTATTGCTGTCGTTTGTTCTTAAACAGGGACCTGGGCGTGATGAAAACAGTCCAATTAATATGAGACGGTTATAGAGGAAATTTTTTCTTTGTAACTTGACCGTTTTAACTGCCAGAAGGCCTACCAAATTTTAAGGCTGAAGGGCATGCTAAATTTTGTGCTGTAGAGCTTGGCAAATCTAAAACTTGAACCGCCCATTTAAAACCCAAGAGCTGACTGAAAACATTTAATTGTGCTAGGGAGAACCTGGCCATAGTTTGCCTTTTGGCTCTGAATGACTGATGAGCCCTCAAGTAGGCACGTTTTTTGGAAACCTCACTATCTGTTTATGCAACAAATATATCTTGAAAGTTTTTTGCACGTATGTGGTTGATGTCATTAAGGGGCAACATTTAAAAAACTGAGAGTACTACTTTCAGTGTGTGTGTGAAATATTGGTGGAACAAGTGACTGTGTACTTGTGGAAGAAAGATCCCAAGCAACTTAGGTCTTTTAAAAAAAATATTTTCATGATATAATTTTGCTGGTATTCATCAGGTCATGTTCATCAGTGTAATGTGACCTTTATGATGTTCATGTATTTTCAAAATGGCTAGACCATATCTATAAGCGAACAGCTGAGAGTGGAGGAGAGGGCTGGAGTGGTAGCGGGCTCTGCTGATCTTGGAGATACCTGAAGTTACTGTGTGTCTCAGCTTGGTAATGCCAGCTGGGTGCAAGTGAGCCAGCAGCTATTTGAAAGGGTCCTCCTCTTGCCAGGTGAGGCACAGTAGCCATTGCTGCCTATGAGCTATTGCAGTATGAAGGAAAAATGTATTAGCTTTAGCTGCCATCAACACCATATCTCCAGAGAGACCAGGACCTTCTTAGAGTGTGCTAATTCAATCACTGGCATGCAACTGGTGGTATCCAAGGTCACTGCAGCACCGGGGTGACAGTGACAAGGAATGAGGACATATAGGTGGCCTTCCTCACTAGGGTCAACTGGAGTTTGGAGGAATGGAGTGCTGCTGGCACCCTGCTATACACGTTCCATTTCAATTGTCTTGATGTAAACTCAGAGTACTTTGTGCCTTCCACCTAAGCCTGGGCATAGATACCACCATATACGCAATAGCTGGCTGCCTACCCCAGCCCTTTTCATTTTTGGAATCTAGGCTGGTATCTGTGCGAAGCTACTTGGTAGATCTTTGCTCTGCACACTGCTCTTCAGAGCATTTGGTTGTGTTTTAAATCCTCTACTTCCTAAACAGCAACCAAATATATTGTGAGACTAGAAATGAGAAAGAAACTTCTCTCAACTCTGTATCCTAATGTAATACATAAGGTCTCTAGAATTTTGTTGGTTGTGTGAAAATGTAATTCTAATGCATTGTAACAGGTAAATGGGAACTTGGGAAAAATTCCTGATTTTCACGGTTGGCTCCTTTCAGTAACACTTGTCAGAAGAGTAACCTGGCTTATGCATTTAGGACTGAGATCCCATTTCTTTTTTAATGAAGTTGCAAAGGTTAAAAAAAAAAAAAAAAAAAAGGACATGTTACAGGGCCTTTCAAACAGAAATGTATTTTGTACTACAGGTTCTGTGGGATTGTGTCTATACATGCTAAAAAAGTATGTTCCTTACTAGTCTGTATTTGCTTTTCCCTCTAGTTTTTATTCTGTCATTTATTCCATAGACTCATTTACAAATTTGAACAAAAATAAACTAAAATGTTCATTCTTCTGGTGGGTAGGTAATCCCTTGACCTCTGATTTCTATCACAGTGTTGAATTTATAACCATCATTGTGCAATATTAGTCTGAAGAACATTGTACACTGTCACAGTATAAATTACTCAGGCACCCTCCCCGTCCCATTTCATCTAATCATTACTTACATTATCATATAGAGGATGAAGAATGGAATAATGTAATGATGTAAGATGAAACATTCTGTAAACTGTACTGCTTTAGAAAGTGCACTGAATCAGTGGTTTTTCCTAGGGGGCATGCAGGCAAATAGAAGTAGGATTTTCCTTGTGTTTTAAATATTTCAACTCAGCAAGGAAGGATATTAATGCTCTCTCAGTACTTCTGTATCACTTAAAATTCTGGCCTTTATTTTTTAATTGTGTGCCTGGTCTAATGATCTTAGTTTCTGCTTTCTGTGATGTCAACTAGAGAAAATTTTTCTCATCCTTTCCATCTGCCAAGTTTAATGTGCTGCTTTTGGGAGAAGGTATTTAATGAAATAATATTTCTTCACTGTAATGAAATTTGTTAGTGTAAGATAAATATTTATGTATGTGTCATAGGTTTAGGACACCACCTTCTGGGGCATGCTGCTCAGCATGGTAGAGCATATTCTTCCATTCCAAATGGCAAATGTCTGTCATGCAGCTTCTTGCCAGGAGAGTGATTGCTGAGCTCTAAAACATGAAGTCCTCCATCCTCTTCTTTCCCCTTTCAGTTAATCAGGAAGAGAACCTAAGGTCACGTTATCCTTTGTGAAGGAAAGGAAAACCAAGATTTCGAGCTGTTGACAAGTATGTTCCTCTCTGTCTTACCTTGCAAGCAGATACTACAGCTCAGGTGTGGTCTGTTCTGCTTGTACGATTTTGTTTCTTGGCACTATAAACCTGAAGTCTTGCATATATGCTCGCCACTTCTACCCAACCTGGTCTACTCACTTTAGTTTATATGCTGAAGTGCTCCGGGGACCTATTCATGGGGCTGAAATTAATGTTCAGATGATACTTTGACTGTCTCTTAACATGTTCAGCAAGTTGTTCTGCAAGTCTTTCTGGAAGACTGCAGCTGTGTATATAAATAGGTTATAGTTAATAAGCCTATTTATAGCAAGCCCAAGTCTGACACTTTTTTTTCTCCTTCATTAGTTTCCAACCTTCAAACAAGTTTGACAAAATAATTGGACTGCATCCTTACCCACTAAGCACGGTGCCTTTACTTTTTCATGGATTAATGTGATAGTTTAGTTTAAAATTGACTGGACAAATTTAAATGCTGAGTTTTGGGAAAGAGAGCTAAGTGTAAAGAAATATAAATAAGCTGGCTTTGATAGGTTGGTTAAATTTCAGCAAAATTGGTAAAGTTAATATTCTAGATTATATTAAAATAGATAAAATTTGTATTTGTTTGTCTGTGAACTTTGTTACATGGTTTCCTGCTCGAGATGAAGGTAACAGCCCTCACTGCCCCTGCAGCATACCCAGCAAGCCTTTCAGAATGCTTGACATTAATTGTTGCACAATCAGCGACGGTGAACACTCAAGTTACTTCCATTCTCATTTATCTGTAACGGGTTTTTCTGTGAATTAAGAACTTGGGGGATGTTCACGGTCGCACTTCAGTGTGACCTGAATCTGGTGGTGACTGGACCAGGGTGAGGGAATGAAGAATGTGATTGCAAGTGTTACCAGGGTCACAAAGGTAAAGGACTAAATACTCTGGAGGAGAGAACTACAATTCAGAGCAATCTTGGCAAATTCAAGGGAATCATCAATACTCCTCGGGGAAATGTGTTCTGCTTTTCTTTGGGAAGCAGAAATTGAACGTACAATGTGCCCCTGGCAGGGTGGCTCATACAGGATCCTTGCCATATTCACTGAGAACAGTCGTAAGGTACAAATTGTGGCATAAAAGTAAAGAGCCGACATTCAGCTTTTGCTTGGAAGAGCTGTCCTGTCCTGGGAGCAAACATGTTTTAGATAGATCCACAAGTTGGGGGGTTGAAGGGTCCCACTTGAGGAACATGTTTGGACAGAGATGAGTGGAGGTATCTAGATAACCCTTCACGAGCGTCAAACCCTCAGGCTCCCGAGAGCGCAGCTGATCGCTCGGCATGCTGTAATCGCTGCAGTTTGGTTCAAAAGCCTCTGCGCTAAAGAGCTGCTTTTGTTCTAATTATCAATGTTAACACATTTAAAGCTCTTTTGGTGACCTTTGACCATAGGATTCTGCAGTGTCACAAAGCACAAATGTTAGCTATTTAAAATCCAGCCAATAATATATAGATGGGAAAATACATAATTTGCACATCTGTCAAATGAAATCACTTGCTGCTAAATTAAATTCTGTTACAGGATAAAAGAATCCAAGATTGTGGTGAAAGCCCAAAGAAATTTCATTTTTTGTTTTCTTGTAGGAAACTTTTCCCTAATTGGGAAAGACTGTATACTTAAAGGACAAACAACAAAAAATTCCAATCAAACTTTTCCCTGCTTAACTGAGAATCACTTAATGCATTTAATTAAGCCACTAAGAAGTTGAAGAAAGAGCTGCTAGCTTGCAGTAATTTTAGCTGTTTAAATCTGGTGGCATTGAAAGTCTTTAAATTGCTGTAAATATAGTTTTGGTGGTTTGAAAGAATCTGTCTGTAATTCCATTTTCATTTAAGTGTGTATCTTTTAGGAATAGATAAGGGTTTCTCTTCTCAGGGTGGTGCAAAAAGATACCAACACATTTTCAATTACTTAATTTTGCTTCTTGGAGCACTTTAAAATCTCTTGTTGAATCTTTGAGGCAGAGAACTGATTTACTTTTTTTTTTTTTCCCCACCCTTATCTGAAACTACAGATTTAATTGTAATCTGGATCATAACTGCTAATGCCATTTGAAAACTGGGATGTTGAATTAAGCAGAACCGGAGATGAAGGAAGTATCCACACTGTGTGGAATAAATGCAGCATGTTGCTGTATGGATGCAACACTGACCTGGGATATGAGCACAGAGACAGCAAGCAGGCCCCTTTCTCATCATGTAACTCAAAGCATCCATCTCCTGTGGTGTAGAAAGAGATATCTTTATCCTCTTCTTCCTTGGTGAACCTGATGCAGTTACAAACTCTCAGATGATAATCCACAGAAATTATTTATCTGAAACAATTAGCATAATGCTCTGCAATTGCTCTAAAGCTGACCTATTGAATTAGTAATTAAGAAATCTCAGTTTATTTACAGTTCTCTGGACATTCCTGTGAAGAACTTCCCTTTTTTCAGAGCTCTTTTCATTTTCTCTGCAGTGTCTCAAGGTTAATGAAACCTTTGCTTCTAGAATGAAATAGAGTAATTTTCTGGTACAGGTTTAACAAACGTGCATCTCTAATGATTTTGTTCTGAAGGTGAAATTGGAATTGGTTGGGTGTGTGTATCATTATGTAAGATCAATATTTTTTAAAGTGACATACCTAGAATGTTTATCACAGTCTTCTTTGAACCTTGGAAAAGGTATCCGAAAGTAGCACTCTTAATACGTTTTGAGATGAATAGAAGTTAAGGAAAAGGGGCAGTGTAGAGAACAAAATTGACTCAAACAGTGAGCAAAGGAATGAAATCATTTTGCATCCCTTTTTCATGTGCATAATAAATTGCACAAGAATATTTAATTGTGCTGAATGAAACCACTCTAAGTCACCTACCTAACACAATTTTACAAAAGCAAAGCAAATTCTTAACAGATGTGACCACCTGCTTCAGTCTTGGACTTGGAGGTACAGCCTTCTCCACTGGAACACTATCCGCACAAGCAAGTAATGCAGTGCGGTGCGAAGTTTGCGTTGGTGGAGATGCCAAATTTATAGCTCCCTTCCCCTCATCCTACCATTGTAAACCAGCAGCTTTCCCTGAGACACAATCTGCACCATCTGGTTTACTGCAATCCCTCTTTGAAGTGGTGTGGATAGTCTTTCCTCCTTCTCCCATTTGTTTGAAATTAAGTGCAGGAAGGTCTAGCTGTGTGCACTGTGGCCTACAGAGAACCAAATGATGGAAACCTTTTTGGTGCTCGACAAAATGAGTCAGTAGTGGGCAGGCTGCAGTTTTAGGAAGAGGAAGGAAGTGCTGAGTAGGTCTCAAGACCATGACGTCTGTGGCTTTTTGACTCAGGCATGAATGGGCTGTCATTTTGTGGGCCAGGAGCACATGTTTGAATGAAGAGCTGTATCGACCCATTCTGTTTCTTGATGTCAACCTTATTTATTTTTGCGGTGCTTTAACTGTCTGCCCACTCTGCCATTCCCCTGCCAAGTGCCTTCATGTGCAGCCAGCATGTCTTCCCCAGCATTGCTGGTTTGGGCTGAGGAGTGCTGACTCTGCAAGGGCAAGTCCTGGGGAAAACTGAAGGCCATCAGAGGTTGGGGTTTGCCACTGGTTGTTTCTAAAGAGATTTTTCCTCTTCAGTTGACCATTTGATGTAACCCGTGCAGTGCTAGTCATATGTGGCATGCTTATTGCAATTATGAATTTGAAGTAGCTGCTCTCTGAGTTCAAGGTGACCTAAAGAGGCTTGCCCTTCCCACCCAGTATTGTAACGTCATTTATGATTTATGTGTTGAAAGGAAATGGGAGAGAGAAGTATTCAGAGAATGGTTTCTCCTTCAGGTATTTATGCGTTATAGCAGCTCCAAAGAAACTGAATGTCCCAGCTGCTCTTCTGTCCTGAACCTCTCATTTCCAAGCAAAACCACAGAGGGACTACTCAAAGGCTACTCACTATAACCTCGTCTGACAGAATATAGCCTCCTAGAATTGACATGGTGTGTGTCCAGGCCAGAAGATGAGCCACCTGTGTTGCAATGTTAATGGTTAAAAGAGAGACAACACTCATGGCTTCCTGAGTTCTCTGCTAAAATGCTGTCCTTCCTGAAGCAGTCCCTTTGTGTGGTGATGAAACTCCTAACGTTCAGTTCGTTCTTGTTTTTCAATACCTTCAGAGAACTTTTGGGTGAACTGTTAAGACAACATGGACTCAACCACCAAGAACATGTGGTTGAGACAAGTCTACATACTCTTTTTTCCTCACCATGTATTTCTGCAGTAACAGGACCAAGTTTATCTTGATGTGCTTAGATGAGATGAGTTCATGAATGAAGAACAGTTAGATGAATGTGAACTTGACAGAGGAGCGTTCTGGTGGGACAAAAAGACATTCTAAAGAATCCACAGACCTGATACTTGTCTTCTACTGAAATATATATAGATTATAGTGATAGATTTTATTTATTCAAGGTAATAAATACTATATTCAAGGTATTCCTTCTCTGCTGCTCTTCAATTTTGTGAGCCTGTGCTATGTAAAATACAGGATGAGAACTGTAAACCCAGTAGGTGTAGCTTCTCTGGTATGGTGGGCCATATTCTGACAAAGCTGTTGTAGGTGGTATTACTTCTCAGTGTTGGTCCAAGCCTCTAGAATTAAATTCCTCAGCTAACAGGGGCTTTCATTCACCTTCTGTTCCAGAGAAAGGCAGCTTCCTCTGACCTCACTTTCTCTGCCATGGAAATAAAAGCACCATGTACATCTGGAAACACTGTTCCTCCAGCAAAAATAAACAAAATAATGAGGGCTACCTGATACTACAGTTACAAATAAAGACTTTTTTACCTAGTTTTGAAAAAAGCAGCTAAAGATGGATCTAATATTAGCTTTTAGTCCCTTACTTTATGTCTTAAATGTCAGGGAGAGATCAGGCTTTGGGAGTAGGGGGTTCTGCCTGATTAAGGAGCACCAATCCCATGAAAATCTGTACTGAAAATGTAGGACCTGCCCCTCGTAGATAGGGTAGTATAGGTAGTAGATAGGATGCCCCTCAGGATAAGACTGAGGAAAATGTCATCTGTCTGAAGCTTTCTTATTTTGTATCTGGGCTGCAAAAACTTTTGAGGAGGCATTATCATCTTCCTGCCAGCAGCATCTGGACTGATGAAGCACTTGGAAATAAAAGTCACTGGAGAGTAGTCTGGCATTTGTATTTTGCCATGTAGACAAAGGTGTGTCCGTGGTGGTAGACAGCCATCCCTGCGAGGGTTCACGTAGGGGACCCGTCGGGTAAAAGAAACCCACGTTCCCCGTTCAGGTGCGCAAGTTCTGCTCTCACAGAAAGTCATTCCTTTGCCTGCGGATTCGCTGGGATTTCTTAGTCCTTGCAGTTGCCCAAATACTTGTGATGCTAGTAAACCCTGGCTTGAGCTTAGTTTGCCAAAAGGCGCAGTAGGCCGGATCCATGACTCATGAGGATCTGTCTTTTTTTTTTTTTTCTGGAAATTAAACACCTTTTCAAAGGCTCAGCAAATACCAAATAGCACCGGCCTGTGTGCTGAGCCTCCCTCTCAGAGTTCTGCTGAATGAAGATCTGATGCTCGGACCTTGATTTTAATGCTCTACGTGACCCCACTGTCCCTTTTCAAATCTCTTCAAAATCTCAACAGTTAGTTTGTCTGCCAGTGGACAGGTAGGACGCAACCGTCAGGGGAAATGAATGTAGAGGATGAAGGGGTTTCTCCCAAGGTAAAAAAACCAAACTTCATAACTATTTATTAGAATTTTAACTTTCTCTTCTGCTCACAGACTCCTCGTCCCAGCCAAGCACCTCTCCGAGTGAATAAGGTTATTCCATTAGTTGCAATCTCAGGAAGAGGGCTAGGAGGAAGAGATTGCTATTTTTATGTTAATGGGAATGTGTTGGCACAATGATGAGGGGCATCCTAAGTACCAAGGAGACTGTATCCTAAATTGATTTTTTAAAAAAGCAGTAAGTGCTGAATCCTCTTCTTGGTTGATGAATGTTTTGTGTTGCACAGCCTGGCTTGCATACTTCTGAGAAAAATCTTTGGCTGGAAATGCATGTTCTGCACTGAAATACTGCACTGCTTGTTCCAAGAAGAGTTGGAAAACTTTCGGAGAAATTTTTGCTGTGTAAGATGCTTTGTTTCTGCATGGGACAGTGCACAGTCAATATCTGATGTACTTGGGTATGGAATTACATTTTTCACAGTGATCTCATCAGGAGGTTATTCAGTGAATGTTGTCAGAGCTAGCAATGGACCAGAGCACATACTTAGGAAACAATAACTTAAGGCCAATTCACCTTTCCTTTAAATTCTAATCTGAATTTTGTAGTAGAGATTTTTACTTGGATTATATCTAATCACTAAAATTATATCTGCAAACTCCCATTTTGATTAAGGCTTACAGAGCTGTTTATTCAAGAGGCTGTGTGGAGGACAAGGTGCAGAGACTAAATCCAACACATTCACAAAGAGCATTGTAGAGGGAAAATTCTTCCTCTCTTACCTTTACCCATGCAGTGTATTTTCTGCATTATTCTGTACTGTCCAAACTTACTCTCACTATTTAACTGTAGAGAGCTGACTTTTTGAAACCCGTGACACTGTTTTTGACTTTTTGCTGTGTCTTATGAAAATAAAAATTACCGCAGCTGAAAGTCGATTTGGTACGTTTGATTTACAGTCTTGTTGGAAATTGTATGTGAAAGGGGTTCCCAGTGATGCTGCACTAAGGAACTGTTAACTCTTCTAAAGATAAAAGAAATTGTTATAATCCTTTCACTAGCTAATTTCTGTGTGCTGTAAAAGGCTTGCTGTGTATCCAGGGGAAATAGCTCAACAGAAAAAGAATTTGTGTCTTTTATTAAGTGCATTTTGCATAGCAGTTACTAGGCTGGACAGAATGATTAATAAATTACTGGTTTAGTAGCTTGGAGTAAATCACTTTTGCTGTAACTGAATTACTAAAAAGATCATGCAACAACAATAAAAGGTTTTTACAGTGCAATTAAATATCTTGAACAGTGCTTTCTGCACTTGACAAGCTAACGTACCCTTTTTTTCGGGAGTAAGTCATTTTACTGTGGCTTAGCAGGGGCAGACTTGGGATGTCATACAGAACTTGATCACTGTGGAGCACTAGATGACACAAGTGACCGTGCTGGAGAAATGAATCCCCTTCCTTCTTTTTCGATGCGGTTTTGCTACTGGAATTGCCTTTGTATGCTCTTGCCCACCCTGCTGTAGTGTGACAGAAAGTCTGCAGGATCAGCCTGGTGAAGGTGAACCTGCACTCTGTGCACTGACCAGTGAGGGGAATGAGGCCAATTGAAGATGCACCAAGAACCCGTTTTACCAGTGTAGTTTTACTCAGTGTGCTCCAGTTTTAGTTCACAGAAGTGCATGGCACTGGCAGTGGCTTTGTGAAGTTGGGAGAACTGAGGCAGATGCTCAGGAAGCAGCAGTTAGGTGACTCCAGGACAGAGATGGACCATCTTATACCTGGAGCATCAGACTGGTTTTAAAGAGCCTTTTGGTCCTTATTTATTTTTCCTTACTGAATAAATAAGGATCGTATACGTGACCTATATCCTTGTCTGAGAAAACTCTGAAGTTTCTCGGACAAGGATATAGGTCAAGCATATGCACGAGGCATTGTGAGGTTGAATTTCCCGACTTGGTTTATGTCCTTTGTGTTGATCATGTTTCCTCTCAGCTTTCAGCAATCTCTGCTGAAGTCCCTTTGTTTGTACAGAATACTTAACACTTGTCACCCTGAGGGGTTTTTATGTACATGCTTGTTGTTGGGGGTTTTTTGAACACGTTTTTGTAGTAGAAAGAGGACTTAATCATGAACTGTGCTTTTTTTGTGATACTTCGAGCGAGTAAAGAGGGTTCATAAAGTTTACTTCTGTGTTCAGCAGTTCCGGCAAAGAAACCAAACAGCCGTATCTGTTTAGACTGCCTCCATTCTGCTGAGCCTTTGTAGCCCTGCCAAAGTTCTCTACATCACTGAGCCTCCCCGTGAAAAACAGAAACCACTTCACTTTGTTCATGGGGCTGAAAGCTGCTCACAGTGTGGGATTTGGGGAGCGAAATTCTTTCAAGAATGAATTTCATTCAACCAGCTAGTTGTCAGAGGAATAAATCAAAGGGGTTATTTGTTTTGACTGGTGCCTGATTTGGTTTTGCCAATGTTATGCTCAGTCAGAAAATTTTGAAAAGCCCCTTAATTAAGTGTGATATTTTTATAAGCAAGAAACAGGCAGAAGAATCTGGCTTAGCTTTTACTTTGTCCTCTGTACAGCAACTTTATCATCTGAACTCTACTGGCTTCTTTCTATTATGTTTCATAAGGGACAACAGTCATGGTTTATAAATGTAAATTGGGTGAGAGGGTGTGGTTTGTATGATACAGGGCTCGAGCAGGGGGCAACAGATTGTGTGTTTATCTAAAAACCTGGTCATGGGAATTGCTCCGCTTCTATAAATTGTTTACAAAGAGTTAAAAACAAAGTGACAGAAGTGCAGATGCCACGATATGAAGGGGGTGAAGCAGGATGATTTTAGGGGGAAAAACACAAGCATTCTTTTGTTTTTCAGTTATCTGAGCATTTGAAAGGAACTGTGATGGAATATAACTTTAGACTGCAGAATTATTAGCAAATCTCCCTAGAAATAACCACCAAGGAAACTACTTCTCATTCCAAAACTGTTCCCAGCACGCTGTGCTTACAAAACTACTTAGGAGACTTAAGGAAAGAGAATAGGAAAGAACTGTTGCTGTATGTCAAAACTTGTGCTGAAATAGTCAGTGCTATTAGCTCAGAATTTTTTTTCAAGTAGTTAATTCTCTGATTATGAAGTTAAGAAATGCTCAAACTAGTTAAATAAGCTAGATAATAGCAAGTGAACTTTATGAGGAACTGCCATTGGTAAAGAGATTTCAGGAGATAAAACAGGTAGGTGTCTCTATCATTTTGTCATAAATCCTGGAGCAGTTGCACACGCAGTGCACTTGTAAGGAAACACATCTAATCAGTATTAATGAAGAGCATTTTTGTACTATTTAGTAAAATGGTGGTGTTTCTAGCTGGAAAATAGTAATACCCTGCGACCTGTAAGATTCAAATTAGGTTTAAAGAGTTAACATACCTTTATTAGATGGGAGATAATGTTCTTGAGAAGACATTTGAAAAGTTGATATTTACGCAACTGAAAGAGAGGATGGGAAAAATCTGCAACTTTTAAGATGTGATAGATGCCACCTTTGGATCTAGACGTAAGATGCAACTGTATCGATGTGGGATTACTGCGTTCCTTCGTTCATTCAGAGTTGTGTCTTTTGGAAATTCAATTGGCAATGAATATTTTTTAGCTTATGCAGATTTTTATTGGAACATAAAATGGTTTGAACAGTGCTAGTAGATGATGTGTAGAGCTGCATCATTTGCCTGTTTGTTAAGATAAATGTTTATAGCGTGTTAGTTGCAGTAGTTAATAACGAAGAGCTTTGTAGCCATTGCTACTGTAAAATCAAATGTGGGGCCCAAACCTGCTTTGCATTCGCTGGGTCAGGCGCTTAGGCTCCTTTTTGGAGAAAGTATTTTTTCTTAAAGTGGTCTTTTTAACTTGGGCAACTTTCAGTCTTACTGAAGGGGACAGAAGCCAGCTATAATGTAACCAGCACTGTGTAAATGTTCCATCACGCTGAATGTTGGTAGCAACACCACCTGTGACCTCGACTGTTCCATCGTTCCCTGTGCTGCACAAGCTGCAGCTGTATCCCAGCACTGCCTGCCAGCTTTGTGTCATCCTTGCTGGGTTTTGGGTTCGGGTCACTAAGCATCTTGCAGTAAGGGCTGATAGCCTGAAGCTGAGTAGATGTTCTAGAGGAATGAATGAAATGGGTTTCTTGCTTTGGCTTTAGTCTGTGTTGCTGAAAACGTACCAGCTGTGCTGGTAGAGGAGTAGAATTTCACAAGCACTGAGAACTCTGGGGTCAGGCAACTTAATCTTGCAACACAGGCACAGTTATCCACATGCTGTTACCTCTGTGGGCATATTTGGAACCTACTAAACTTATGGTCCAATAATAAAAAAAAGAGACCGAGTGGTGTTCTTATCTAGAACAAAGAATGTGATTACTCTCCTAAATGTGATACATTCAGATAGCTTTAGTTGTGTCCATGGTGTATGCCAGGTTTTCTGGACTTAAACAGAATAACAGGGTAGTTACTCTGCCAAAGATTTTTACAGTTGCAACTAGGGATGAGAGAAGAGTTAATTGGATGACACATAGGGAGCAATTAAAACACTGTTTTGTAAGAAGTTTATATGTACAGATTTTGAAATAAAAGTTACAGAAGTTCAGCTGTTTGACAGAAGTGGAGGAAGCTGAGGGATTAAACTGACTAAGAGGATTTTGAGGCATGGGGAGTGACATGGTTGGGCGGTAGAAAGAGAAATCCTTTTACTCTGTCATGTTTAACTGAGGAATTAGGAATGCCAGAGAAAAGGAGGTTACAAAGGGGAGGTAACAAAAAAGGATGGAGGAAGGTGTGAATCACAGTATGTGCACTGGGAATTAAAAGATGAACGATTTTAGAGGATAGTGAGAGAGAGGAGAGTCAAGGGTTTGAAATCCTGACAGAGAGAGAGAGAAAAGAGAAATGGCAGATCATAATTTGAGAGCCTCTTTAACTATTTAGCTCTTATGAAACCAAAGTCTGTTCTCATAGCCAGCATTTCGTACAGGCTCAGAGAGGTACTAGAGCTGTCTTCCAGTTAGCCTTCTCGTGCTCTCAAAATCTCCTCTTCAGATATTTTGTTCTTCATGGTCGCATTTAGATTTAAATTCTCTGTTTCTAATGTTTTTTCAGCCCTGTCTGTGACCGAAGCTGCTATACCACCTCATAATGCAGTGGCAAAGATTTGTTACACTTTAGGTATCTTTGATGGGACTTTATCTGAAGTCCATGTTTAGCTTTCAATTTTCAGTCCTGCGAAGGAATAGTATTGATTACTGTAAAGGAATTCAGTGGAAAGAAGACAAAATGTAGGCACGGGATGGGGAATGACAGGGGAGAATGATAGTAGAATAATTATTTCTGCAGTGAGTGAGTTGGTGGGGAGGAGGACAAAATGTCTGCACATCATGTGAATAACCGCCCGAGAGAAACTAAGCAGGGACTATTTAGATGGAATATTGTGAAAGTCTTCCCGAGAGGGGCGTTCAGCTGTCTACAGAATGGCTGACCGCTCCGCTCCCCAGATTTCTTCGGTTTGTGTTTTAAATGCTGCAAAATACTGACCGGGAGGAAGGTTTGCTGTCATGTTGCATCTCTTCTGCCTCTAGTTTTTAGTCTGGTTTTGTTAGTTCCACTATCTTATGAAACACACACCTACTTAAAAAAGCAAACCAAATTCCAGTGGATGAATAAATTACCTTTGCCCAGCTGTCTCTTATGGGACAGTCCTTGGGAAGTGCCCAATCCCGAGGGCTGAGAAAGGGCTACAGGATTGTAGACTGTTGTATCCAAATCTTCAGGCTTGCAGCTGGGAACCGTTACTTGGGCTCAAAGCTGAATTTTCCTTTCTCCTTACCCCTCAATGACTTTGGTTTATCTCCAGCTAGTGAACATGACAGAAGCATGTTGGAACTAGTGAGGAAGGTTTTCATGTGTTTAATGTGAGATTGCTTTGTGACCTGGAAAGTTTGGGAGGAAAGCACAAAGGAGAAACAAAGGAGTTTCTAAAATATCCGCATGTGCAGCCTGCAAGAGAGTGATGATTTTTGTTTGATAATTGCCCATCCATATAGCAGATAGTGAATGAGCCAAAGGTAGCAGTGACAGAAATTACACAGCTGTTGGGCGAAGACTCAGTTGCCGTTGTCTTTATAAGACACTTCTGGAACTGGCTGAACTTCTGCTCACCTTGCACTTGCAGCCTTGTACGTCTTTGATGCTACTTTGGTATTCACAATGTGTAGTTAGTATGTTTTCCTCTTGCTCATTCAATCCTTTGATCTCCTCTGTTTTGATGAAAATTGAAACTAGCCTGGACTCTTTTCAGCAGCTTTCTGGAGATAATGTCTTCCACCTTCTGAAATAATCCATCTTTTTTTTCAATATACATTTTGGTGACCTGTTCTTAGGGCTCTTTCAGCTGCTTCTTGTTGTAGGAAAATCCATCTCTCAAGGCAAGTCATTCTGCATTTTAAGGCGATGTTAACAGTGACATGTCCAAACTGGATTAATTTTGCTGAGTTATGTGGAAGCTACAACAAAATTCTTTTAAAAGACAGTTTGTCCAACTTGGGGATAAATTGGGATCTAGCTGTATTTACATTTAATCATCTCATGGAGAAGAGAGATGAGTATCTGCTGTCTAAGGAGTGTTACATCATGAGGATACTGGAAATTGGAGGACGTGCTGGACACTGGTACTCATTGCTGGCGTTTAAATGGAAAGTTAATGCATGGAGCATGCTATATAAATAAAAAGAAATAATAAACACTGTAAACATTGCTTGGTTCAGATGGATGCAGCCAGACTAATCAAAACTTTATTTAAACTGTGTTAGCTCTAAGGGTTTAGACAAGATCCAAAAAATCTGTTTCTTGGCTGCTGTAGAGAAGGCTTATATCCAGCTTCAAAGGCTTTTAGACAGGGTCAGAGTTTCCTTATGCTTTCCTTCTATAAAAGCCATGAGAAAAAAGCTGTGTCCTCTGCTTTCCCCCTCCCTCGGTTGATAATGAATGTTATTAGTTGCACTGGTGCCCTGCAAGCATTGTTTGCTAGTTATCTTATGCATCCCCTTTCATAAAAATTAAGGGGCTCCCACCCCCTGCCAGACTGGTCCAGAGGAAAACATTTTAGGTTATTTTACATCTTTTTCTTAACTTTTAAAATCTGTTAACACTCCCCACTGTTTCCTTCGTGGGTTTAGTTGTTTATTTTTTGTCATAATTTACATTTTCTTGTTTTGGCATAGGAGATGTTATTTAACATGCTGTCTATTTTGCAGTTTAGGTATGTGGCTAGTGGGCAGTTCCTCCAAATACTGTATGAGAAGCATCCTTCCTGCAAGCACTGGAGAGGAGAAACTTCAGACCAAACCACCAGGCATGCACAGTGGCATCTGTGTGCCTGTGGTTAACACGTTCCAACTAATACACCTAACTTGTACTTTCATTTATAAAGGATGGGACTGTCAAAGCCCTTGACAGTGAAAGCTAATTTTTTTTTTTTCATTAAGTATATCTGAATGGTAAATAAATAAATAAATAAATTACAAACTAATTATATGGCCATGGGGGGGGGGAAGGAAAAATCAGCCTATGTTCATTGTTTACTAACCTGCTGCCCACAGAACGTTGACTGGAGCCACTCTCTGTAGAAACTCGTGCTTCCCTGGCAACATGTGAAGTCTGTCATGGTAGGCATCTTCATTTTGAGAGAAATTAGCATATATATGCAGGGAACAGCTTGCTTGGCAATCAGTCAAACTCCATACTGCACCAAGGGCAGTCACTGTCCCCTGCTGATGTACAGCACACAGCTTTTACATTGCCTAGGAAAACAGTGCTTTTTAATCAACAAGTGATTTCCCACTGTGATAGGGAGAGGGAGAGAAAACACAGGGATGCTGGACACGTAACTAAGTGCTGTGGAAGTTATTCCAGACTCTGGGAAACTCTGTGAAGTAAAATAGGTTCAATAAGAGGAAAAAAAACTTATAAACTCAAAACAACAACAAAAAAGCCCCACTCAGAATACAGTCCAGACCCTGGTGATCCTGTGGAAGGGAGAATTGGGATTAACATATTTTAGCTCACATATTAATTTCTTTGAATGTTTCTGACATCAATTGTTGACTGAATTGAAAACATTTGTGTTCAAAAGGTCTTTTGTCTCCTATATCTAAACAAATCCCAGGTATGTGTTCACTGGGATGTCAACTACTGGTCATATGGTCATCATTAAATATTCCTAATGTGATAATAATATACTTAGTAATTTCCCTTCTATTGACAGCCTCAGAAAAGAAGCTTTCTTGCTGTGGCTGATTGTCATGAAAAAAATGCCTTAAAATAAGACAAAATAGTAGTCTGGAGTCAAGAAATATGATTTAATACCTAGTAAATTGTGGGTTTATGAAAAATTGTGTATAACATCCTGGATTTAGTGGAAGGCAAACACTTCCCAAAAACAAGATGCAGAAGCATTGAGGGCAGATTCTTTGTTTTAAACACACTGTGATTACTAGCCTAGATAATCTCACTGTCAGTATTTCCCTTCGGGTATAAGAAAATGTACTTCTCTTGATTTTCCTATAATTCTGGATTCCACAACGTTACTTTAGAAAAGGAGTTTGCTACAAGTGTCATGCTAAATGAACTTTAATCTTGTAACACTCTATTTTGTCCGTGCTTGTACTTTCTCCTATTGAAAAACATATGCAACTCATTTTATATATAAACTGTTGTTGATTTAAGTCTTTTTTGATCTGAGATTAGATTCTGAAACTAACTAAAAATTTAATAACTTGTGGGGCATTTAAGGGTACTTAAAATGTTACATGTTCTGGTTAGAATGTGTACACACATCATGTCTCAAGACGTAAGGCCCTTTATGAAGTTCTGAAGAAGAATAGTCCATTATGAAGTGTTTTCTGGTTTTCTTCCCTGTGTCCTCCATGGTGGTCAAGCCACCAATAAATAAGCTTTCAGGGCTGAATTTGCTGAGAGGAAATTTGAGCTAAATATTGGTGAGGTAAGAGAAAAGACTGAAATTTGATCATAAAGTGGCTTTCCAGGAATGTGACAGAGTTTCTGCGTGTACCTTTTTCACCGTCTCTGGTTGCCCTTTCTCCTCCATCCTTTCTGTGATCATCCTGTCTTTCAGATAGAGTTGCTCTGATTCAGTCTGAGTTGGGCAGTGGGAGAGGAGAGGAGCATCTTGAGGAGAGAAATGCTCTCTCTTTCACTTTACCTGGTTAGCCAGTGATCCACTGGAGGTGGCTGACCCCTCACACCAATAAGTCAGGTGCACTGGGGTCCAGATTCTACCTTGAAGTTTAAAGAAGAATGGGAATGGTGGGGACAGGAGGGAGATTTTACTTACAACCTGATACTGAAGCTTTTCTTGCTCATGAAAACAAGTGTGAATGTATAGGTGCAGCTGCTGTTCAAGATGGCCTGGAGAGCAAGCAAAGGAAGTTCTCCAGACACTGTTAGGGCAGCTATGGTGAAGGTGATGTGTGGGAACACCAAGACAACCCCGTGATGGAAAATACTGGCATCTCTAGCACAACTTCTGTTGCGCATAAAATGCCTGTTTCGCAGCCATCCTTTGCCACAGAAGTTCCTGCTCAGTGTACCTTGAGCTTTTATTGTGCTTTGTCTTCTTCCCAGAAGAAACTCAGGTCTCTCAAAACCGCTTTAAATCTTTTCTGCAATACATTTACGGTCTGGTTTTTGGTCATGTTTTTGTTTGTCAGTGTTTCTGTGGTGTAATCTGGGGAGATGGTGTGCTTAGTACAAGAATCTGCTGCAGCTCGATAGACAGCGAGCGCTGTTGAGGCAGCCTAGTGCGGCTTTTGTACACGGCTGCGTGCGCTCAGTCGGTACTCAGTTGTGCTTTCACTGGTGACATGCTCGGAACAAAGGACATGTTACAACACCACCAGCTAATAACTGTTCCCAGGCAACAGTTTCTATAAATTTCTTCCCCTCAAACCTTTGCTGATTTGATGGTACTGGCAACACGTCATGGGCAGTTCTGGTGACACACTTGAATTGGAGTCAACCCTTTCTACTGAGTTGTGGAAACTTTTTATCTGCAGCTTTCTCTTTACCTCATTTGACTTCTTTACTGTTTCTACTAACTTCTTTCCTTGCATCTTTTTAAAGAAATAAAGCATTAGCTAGGTTTTTCATTTTTTGAAAGTCATGTTTGCTGGAGAGTGTAGAATAATGCTGGATCAGTTGTGGAGCGGAAAGTAACTCTAAGGTCGCTTGTTAGATGGCAAAGTTTGTAGGCAAAGTCCTAGAAATAGATCAGCTCAGTGTCTTTTTTGCCTTACGTGGGGCTCAGATAAATTACAAGGGTGAAGTTATGCGATCAGCACTCCTTTTAGTGTGTACAGTGGTGAGGGACAATGGTGTGGTAAAAGGCAAGAATTCAATTTCCGTTGTGTTGAGCTGGTGGTGATGTAATAAGAAATGCTCCTGGAGATGTAAAACTATGATGCGGGCTTGTGAGCTGACGGCATTCACAATCCAGTTTGGCTGTGGAATACTGCAGTCGGGGCCCAGTAAGGCACTTTTTGAAAGTGCTTGTGTTATAATAGATAGTAGGAAAAATGCAAGTCAGAACTCAACAGGACAAAACTCTGAGTGATCAGATCTAAGTTGACCCTGCTGTGAGCAGGGTGTGGAAGTCAATGAGGACCCAGATGTCCCTTCCAGCGTCTAATACTCTCTGATGCATATGTGCTGTGTTTTGAAGCCTCCTCTCTTGTAGTCCTCTGATGTTATTACAACCATCTAAGTTGTTTTGACTTGCTTCCATCAGCAGTCTTCTTGGGGGATTTGTAAAATGAAGTCTTCTCCTGAGGACAGATCAGAGGTGGCTACTCAGGATGGCTTGCAGGGCTTTTTAGGTCATCAGAATGCTCCAGGGCAGTACTAGCAGGACATGGGGCTGACTTAAGGGGTCTTCTAGTGTTCTTGAGAGGAAACAATAGTTTTTTTGAGAAAAAAACCTACAATATTTACAGTTTTGGAAAGGGATGGTTGCCAGTAGTGCACAGTATCACAGTGTACAAGTAGGACAGTTCTTGTAAATGCTTCAGAGAAAAAAGTAGCACTAGGCAGTAGTGTTTATTTTAACTGAGATTAATTTTGATATCTGTTATAAGAAATTTCAAAGATAAAACATTAGGACCATTGTAGATCTGTAGTAACGTGGAATCATATATGTAACCCTGAAGCGAAAAATACAGAAAAATAAAGACTAGATTATAAAATAATCCCCTTCTTCATACACAAATCATTTGCTACATGTGCAAGGGAAGACTTCCCTTGGTAAGCGTAGAGAAAGGGTTGTTTGTACGTCAGGTCAGATGCCATTTCATACAGGGGTATTGCAGGGATTCTTTGCTAATCTTTGCACTAGAAAAATAGCAGCTACGACATCTTTATGCAAGGGTAAGTGATATTTGAATCATACCTGCTTTTGTTTAGAGGTAGTTATTGTTATGATTTTCCCTCTTAAAAACTCTCGAGACAGTCTGAAATCTATAAATGAAAATGCTTATTTTTGAAATACGGTATTATGAAGGGTGGGTTTATTTCTGAAACGTTACCGCTCAGGAAATAGAAATAAAAGATTCTAGGGAACATAAATACAGAAATGCTAAGTTTTAAAATCCAACATTTAATGTGAAAATGTTCATCACTTCAATACTTGGTTATCTTTTGAATGCTCATATAGTTTCTATGTCTTGTTGCATTCACTACAATTCCCTTATCAGTAATAAATTATTTTCAGCCTAATTTTCTCCTTCGCTGTCCTATACGCCATAAATTATATCAGCCCATGCTGTTTAACTACTCAGTGGGTTTGAGATTCACTTCAAACAGGGCAGTTTGCTTGCAGTACTTGCCGAGAACAATTTATTTTCCATCACTTTTACAAAGTAGAGATTCGACTTTAAAGCGTTTACTGACTATTGTGACACAGAGGCTCTTTGAAGGTTAATCAGCTTTTTAGCAATAATAGGGTTGGATTCTTGTGTGACTAAGTGAGTCACTTCTGTTTCATGTGCAGCTCTATCATTTAATCAGAAGCCTGGAAGTTAAGACTTACTACACTGCATATTAAGTAGAAAAGACAGCTTTTGTTTTAATAATTTTTTTTCTTTCTGAACTTCTCTGTATCTTTAGGACTGTAAATTACTTGAGACAGCTAGACTGATTATTTAAGAACCATTCCTAATGTGCGTGAAATCTAATAAAAGGAGCTGTACAGTGAAGTCACATTATTTGGACACCAAAGCTAAAAACTAATTTGAAGAAATATTCTTATATATACAAAACAAAATCCACTAAATGTGGTAATGCTCCTGATTTACATTTTGGGCATGATTTAATCCAATTGCAGTTTAACTGGAGGCATGTAGTGTTTTCTTAAAGGCAAGTGCAGAAGCTCACAAATCTTTTTTTCACATATTTGTAGCCCAAAACAAGTATTTGGAAAATAGTCAGGGTAGGCTTTTCGTGAGGAGTTTTTACCAAGTAAGCTTTTTTTGACAACTGAATGTCTCCGATATGTCTCTGTCCTTGAATTTAACTGTTGAAGTTGATGGGATTGCACACAATAGAGTAGACCTGTGTTTAAATGTAACTTGACAAAGTTATTTTTTTCTGGTAGTAATGAACCACCCATTTTTAAATTCAGGAGAGGTTATATTCAGCTGTATATATGCATTGCATGTATATATCTAACCTCGCAAATAAGTCTCCTTCTAATCCTGTAATCTCTATAGAGCTATGTTGATGATGGGTACTCAACTTCATCAATTTTGTCTTCCCCAGATGTTGAAATGCTGAGCTTGAAATAATGGTAGTGCAGATAGAAAAGACAGCGTTCCTGCAGGAGCTATTTAAACGGTTATGTTTATTAAGCAGTGCTTGAGAAATTTCCTTTGCATCTCTATCCTGCTGTTGGAAGAGTTGGGTTGGATTCCAGAAGGGAAGGTGATGTGTGAAGCATTGGCTACAGCCTGTGTGCTGCTCCAGCATATAGGATTGCAAGTTCTGATTGTTTAGATTTCAGAAGGCCTTTGGTGGAAAAACCAAGGAACTGATTTACAGAACCTTACTGCATGATGCAAATAAAAAACTATTGTAAATATTTTAAAATGTGAGGAAAGTTGGTTTGTGTATGGGAATGCAGTTCTGCCTGGACATGAAGTATCAAGTAGGAAGAGTTGATAACTCTTAATCTGTCATTTGATTTGCTCTGTAAGTTGGAGAGAAAGGTTTGAGGTGGAGTAGGGAAGAGAATGGGTCAGGTCAAAGAAACTAATTACACACCAACATTTTATTCCATTAAGATGATAGAACTTTTTCTTAGAAAAAATGGGAAGAGAATACAGTCTACATACTAAGAATTACTTTAAAAGAGAAAGGTTGCTGTGGACGCTAGTGCTAGCTTTGCTATGTGGGTAAGCAGTAGAAAAGCACATTGCTTAGTGTTGCTGTCCTGGGCTCAGCGAGGATAATTTTCACCAGAAGCTGGGACGGAGCTGCAGCCAGGATAGACAACCGAACCAGCCAGTGGGTGTTTGATAGCAGACTGATGTCATGCCTGCTGTGTATAAGGGCAGGGGCTGGGCTGGGCAAAGCACTGCAGTTTCTGGTGGGCGGTTGGGATTGGCACGGGAGCCAGCACCATTTCTTGGGTTTGTTCTATATTGTTCATTTTGTGTTGTGTTTTGTTGCTGTTACTGTTGTTGTTGTCATCTGTTCTTCTTTTGCATTTTATTAAATTCTCCTTTTCTCAACCCATGGGGCTTTGACTTTTTCTCCCTCTTCTCCTTTCCATTTGGGGAGGCTGAGCAGTGACTGAGTGACTGTGTGGTGCTCAGTTCCTGGCTGAGTCTAAACCACGACAGTTGCCATTTTCCAGAACATATCTGCAAGCACTACTGCGGATGATGTTAGTACATCCTAAAACTGCCATGCCAGATTTACTACTCTTAATTGGCAAATGTGTGGATATGAAGACTTTATTTAATCAGAGTTTTGAAGGCAAGTTAAGCAAGTTAAGGATGATGAGCTTAAATCTACTCCTGCCAGCTGTTTTATTAGCCCAC
The DNA here is from genome assembly GCA_024611175.1 of Megaceryle torquata. Lineage (NCBI taxonomy): Eukaryota > Metazoa > Chordata > Aves > Coraciiformes > Cerylidae > Megaceryle > Megaceryle torquata. Next base: position 30,760 of record JANIJG010009801.1, read on the forward strand.
TAGTTAGGTATGTGATATGCTGCCTTCTGCTTTTCCCTTGTTCTCACGCTGTTAACACAGTGAAATGAAGAAAATCATTAGATCATTATAAACTGAAGCCATCTGGCAGTTCATAGTTGTCATGCTATCCAAATGGGTAGATTGCTCAAAATGTAATCCCTGTACTTAGGAGAACAGGCCTGAATTTAGTGCTGGCTTCCTCTGTGAAGCTGGAATTAATTTCTTTCAGTCATGATTTCATAATAGGCAATTCTTTGACTGGATTGAATAGGGGATCCTAATTCTTATCTGCCTTGTTTTCCTCTAATATTGGTCCTAAACCAAATCAATTTGTATGTGGTGTTCATGTATAAGTTAAGCATTGTACAAATATCCTGTGCACTGGGATGGGATTCAGGCAGAAAAAGTGTCCTCCTGTGAAACCTTATTGTGTAACCTAGAGCTTAAAATGATCCCGTTCAGAAGCAAACTGGAGAAAAAAAAGAGCCACACAAATTTGAATAGAAATGCTTTTGATGAGTTTTTGGGTAACGGGGAACTGGTCTGGAAACACTGTAGACCTGTCTTATCTGAGCAAACAACTAACTCATGGCTGTAATTGGCTGAAAATGTCGATGAACAGTTGAACTTGCATTACAGATTAGAGCACTTCACTCTTTTAGCTTGTTTGGCATGCAAACACTTGGAGCTTGGTTATATCTTGACAAAAGATGCTTGATCTTGTTCTACTATCCTGTTTGGTTGTTGGTCATCCCATTCTCTGTGTATGTGATCCTTGTTTGTTTTCTGTCCTCTCCATGCAAGTTAAGGTGCTCCTTAGCTTCCCTATCTGCTGGAGGAATATGTGAAGAAAAATGCTTTTCAGTGGTTTGCACAATAAAAGGCATTATCAAGCTTTTCTAAGAAAATGTGTTGATTGCCAGATTCCATAGAGGTCCTTCTTTGTGGACCCTAACTTCCATCAGTGAAGCCTTCATCTGTGAAGGACAAAGATGACTTCATTACACTTCCATTAACATCTACCTTAGTGACATGCAATAACTTGCATGATATAAATGTTACTCTAGATTAAATGGAGTGCAAAGGGAACAGAGTGCACAGTCAGCAAGCGTGCTGATGACACAAAACTGGGAGTGGCTGACACACCAGAGCTGTGCTGCCATCCAGAGAGACCTGGACAGGCTGGAGAGTTGGGCTGGGAGAAATGTAATGAAATACAACAAGAGCAAGTGTAGAGTCTGGCACCTGGGGAAGAACAACCCCAGGTACCAGTATAGGTTGGGGACTGACCTGTCGGAGAGCAGCATAGGGGGAAAGGGACCTGGGTGTCCTCATGAACAGCAGGATGACCATGAGCCAGCAATGGGCCCTTGTGGCCAGGAAGGCCAATGGCATCCTGGGGTGTATCAGAAGGGGTGCAG
>JANIJG010009802.1:0-71323 GCA_024611175.1 Megaceryle torquata
GCCCAGGTCCCTCAGCTGCTCCTCACCACCTTTGTGCTCCAGCCCCTTCCCCAGCTCCATTGCCCTTCTCTGGCCACACTCCAGCCCCTCCATGACTTTCTGGGAGTGAAGGGTCCAAAACTGAACTTGGTATTTAAGATGCAGCCTCCCCAGTGATGATTACAGGGGGATGATCCCTCCCTAGTCCTGCTGGCCACACCAGTGCTGACACAAGCCAGCAACTAAGGTGAAGCTGTTGATTTTGCTCTTGAGACATAGGGGCAAACCCCAGCTCTGCTCCCAGCTGCTCTGGAGCGTGAGAGAGAAGCAGCTCCAGAAATGCTGGAGGCAGCCACGTGGCCTCCATCTGAGCTATGAACTTAGCAGCCACGTGGGACTAAGTGAGGCCCACTGTGATTCCCCCTTCCTCTGAGAGGAGCTCAAACACCTTTCAAATCTGGGTGGGAAATGCTGCAAATCAGAGAAGAATCTTCAGGCTCCAGTGGTCCCACCAACACTACAATTTACACCTCTTGGCTTTTCATCTCCAGGGTGAACGTGGGTGGCTGTGGGCAGAACAGCAGAGTTGCCAGAGCTTGGCTCAGAGGGGTCTGTGGGTGGCCAGGGTGAGGGGGCTCTGACAGTGGGGGTGTGCAGGTCTGGAGCACGCTCCCCGAGGCACAACTCAGTGCAGGGTCACGCCTGGGCTCAGCCCTGGGGTGTCCTGCATCATTGGAGAAGACCCAGGGGTTGGGGCCCAGCTGCTGCCTGGCTGCCAGGTGAGAGCAGAGCCTTCCTCACAGTGCCCAGGCAGGGAGACCGCAGCCTGGCACAGGTAAAACCTGGCACCAGTTAAACAGGGCGGGATAAAATCCCCCATTACCCAGCTGGGGAGCAGCTGGGGCTCTGCACAGCCAAGGTCGGTGCCCAGCTCCATCTGCCCTCATTCCCATGCGTGGGGCTCGGGTGCTGACCAAGAGCAAGACATTTCCGTGTGATTTTAACATTGCATCAAAGAGTCAAGGGAAAGGGGTGTCTCATGGGAGCTGTGGGGCTTTGAGCCATGAGGACAACCCCTGCTGCTCAGGTTATTTTGGCAGGGCCCAGAAGAAAGAGACTGAGATATCAGAAAGGTTTGGTTTTTTTTTTTCCAGCATTGCTGGCTAGTGGAGGTGGGACTTGACTCCCACATTATTTTCTTCTCCCATTTCTGAACAACAAACCTACTTTGATGTGCAGCTGTGGCCTTCAAGGCACAGCACCTCTCCTGCTGCTCCAGGGATGGTGCAGCTAAACCATCACCCACCCTGGAGACTCAACCCCAAAGCCATGACCATTCCTGAGCCCAAATGACAATAATGAGGCTTTTGCAACAGAAACTTGGGGCTCCTACAGGAAGCTCTTGCGGTCACAGACATTCAGCTGAACTTGTGTTTTGTTCTGTTTTCTCGGGGGTTAGATTAAAGTGCTAAAAATGTGCGTGGGGGAGGTACGAGGTAAAGAGGTGGCAGTTTGCAGCACACGCTTCTGCAACGCGTGTCCCAAAAAAGCAAGTAACAACGACCACAAAACCCCCACTTTTGAGCAAACGGAATAAAAATCAGTTCTGCTTTTCAGTCACTGGGGTTTTACTTGCTCGATAACTTGCAGACAAAGAATCTCTCTTCTATGAAATGTTAGGTGCTCAGAAGGCATAAAACACCCGTGACCCCTCTTTAATCCAAGCGAACAACGGCGTTTTCAAACAACCAGGATAAACGAGGAGTACTTTGCCATATGTATAAATGAAACATGATCAGTTGCTTAAAACCAGATTAGGTGAATTCGTGGAGGAGAGCTCTGAGGTGGCTGTTGCACACGGTGGTGAAAGAAGCCTCGGAGGTGCTGCTTGCCAGGAACCAGGAGGGGATGGCAGGAATTCAGACACAGCCTCTCCCTCCTCTTCTCCCACCGCTCCTTCAGCTCCACGCTGGGGCAGTGTCAGAGGCCGTGTTCCCCACTATGAGTTTCGGTCTTGCAAAGTTCAGCTATTCTTAGGCGAGGTTGTGAGTCATTAAGCGCTTTCAGAATGTTTATTTGTCAAGCCACAGGCACTTAAATTTACTTCTGAAGCCAGACAGCCCGCTCAGAGGATTTCTTCCTGCCTCAGAAATTACTAGGTGAAATTCCACGGCAAGAGGTCAGCCCTGCTGCCCGAAACGCTGCGAGTCGGATCCCACCCAAGGGCTGCAACCAGTTGGGGTTTAAAGTGGTCTCATTTTCAAAAGTCAGCATAAGAGGGGAAAAGAACAAGAAAAATGTGTCTCCTACAGTCTTTCACCACCTGATTTAGCTTTTCTAATGGGTATTTTTTAGGATGGGGACCAGACCTTCCTAGTTGGCTGTAATCCCTCTGAGGGTGAATAGTGGTTTGGATGCTGAAGGTGCTCCCTGGGAAAGCAGGTGATGGGATGGATTCCCCCTGGGACTGCTGCCCTCACCTGCTCTGCAGTGGGGGTCTCCCCCCTGCAGCTCCCCAGTGCAGACAGGCAGGAGCAGGGTGAAGCTCCTTCCCTATGCTGGGAGAAGACAAAGTCAATGTCGAGTTCAGAGTCTGTAGTAACAGGGCCAGGGGCTGATGTGACCGAGTTCTTTTTGGAAACGCAGCACAAAATCACTATTGTTCCACACGACGTTACACTTGTGCCAAAAGCCATTTTTTGTAGACTCTCTGCAAACCGCTCCCCCTGTGCCATGCTCAGGAGAGCTGCCTTGTACAGTCTGCGAACGCTGAAACCCTGCCCCATCCACCCGCCTGTGGCTGGCTCGGCCGTGGCCTTTCACAGCCAATTCCACAGTCAGTGGCCTGAGCAGGGCAAAATGCTTCTGTGAGTAGCGAAATACAAATTTCAATGTAATGAAGCAGCTCACTTTGGGAAGACTTTATGGACTGCGTCAGGATTATCATAATACTTTATAACACCTGAGAGGTTTCCTTAACCGCGTGACTTTTTTCACAGCACACGAGTGTCCCCGTGTTCCGGGTAGCTGGATGCGGGCAGGAAAACCTGTGGAGGGTAGATGTGAGCTCATCCAACCTCATGCTCGTTCAAAAGCTGCTAGTCCTGTGCTGTCCCAGGCTGTGCCCATCCGGTCATCCCCATTTTCTTATGACACATGGATCGGTCTTGCAATGTTGATGTCAAACCATGTGAGCTTGCCTGTCAAACCAATTTGCTACAGTTCTGTTCTCTGTCTCTCTGCTCAGCTGTTCTTTTTCTTAGCTTTGGTTTTCTGGAATTTTTAGTCATATGGGATCTGTCACTCTGGTCCAACTGATGCTCTGACTAATTCACACTGACCCACCATGCTGGGAGTTTTTGTGGTTTAGTGCTCTGAGATTATTTATCTGTAATACTCCCGATGAGCTGCACCTAGAGAAGAGCATTTCCCCAGACTCCTGCAGTTCCATCCTCCAGGATGAAGGGTGAAACGTGCCCCCTTGACTTCTCAGGGATGAAAACATTACTAGCTGCAGAGCTGCCAACCCTCTTTAAAAGCCAAGCAAGGACATTTAATGTCAAGCCTCTTGGAGGTGGGAACTTAGCAGACCGACTGCAGTCTGTACAAGGAGACATTAGTTTGACACCACTCTCCTGTGACCCACTTCCATCCCCTTCCTATACTAGTGGATAGGGCAGAAAGGAGGCACTGCTCTATCCTACACACCTTCACATCAGAAATGCTTTAACAATGTTTCTATTCTACTGGAGCGATTCATTCACTTCACTCACATTACGATGTCCTTGACAATAACAAAGTACCACGTTTTGTTTTCATATATATTGTCTTTGAGATGGGCAAGGGACCTGACAAGCAGCCCTGGATCCCAGTCTTCAGCTGAGAGTTTCCAGCAGAGATTTCAGCAGTTCCAGGGGGAACGGCTCTGCACTGGGGCCAAGATCTGGCACAGTGCACCAACAGCTCTGTCTGGAGGACGAGACATTTGACCACAGCCACCTGCAGGCAGCAGGCTATGAACTGGGCTGGAGAGGCTACACTACTTCTTTCAGGTGCTCTGCCTCCCGCTGACTGCAAGAGCAACTGGTGGAGAGCTGGTCTATCCTGCCCTGCTGGGACACCAAAGGCTCAGTGGTTCCCTCCCTGATGTGGCTGCACTGGGGTCGAGGAGGCCTTGTTATGTAATTCCTGAAAAACCTGGCAGAAATGTCTCTGCTATGGAGAACTGACTGTAGGTTGATTTTTTAAAATAAAATGAGCCCTCACCTGAATCTTGACTCTTTCTAACGGTGGTCTCCTGTCTCTGGATGTGGATGCATCCCTCCAGGTTTGAGAGGAATTATTAAATCTGCTCTAGGTACGTCTGTCAGTGGAGATGCTACCAGCAGATGGTGCAAGAATATCCAGGTTGTGTTTCCTCCTGTCTCTGCTTCCAGGAGTGAGTTACAGCTCTGTGAGATGTAATTCCAACCTAAGAAAAGAGGTAGGGAGAGATTTTATTTTTATATTATTTTGATTATGTCTCATGATACAACACCTGCCTTGTGATCTGAGTTCCAGCCCATAGTGGAATATTGCACTGGTACTGGAGAAGATGTGGATCTGTAAAGAAATTCTGCACAGATGGGCAAAAGGTGGGGGAAACACCCTGTGGTAGGTTGACCCAAGCTGGATGTCAGGTACCCACCAAAACTGCTCTATCACTCTGCTCCTCCTCACTCATCACTCCTCTTCATTGCTCATCTCTGCCCTCCTCAGGGGAGGTTTGGCTCTGTACGTGGGTCCACAGGTCCTACCAGGAGCCTGTTCCAGTGTGGGCTTCCCATGAGGTCACAGCCTCCTCTGGGCATCCACCCGCTCCACCATGGTCCTCCACAAACTGCAGGCAGGTATCTGCGCCATGGTGGACCTCCATGGGCTGCAAGGGGACAGGCTGCCTCACCATGGTCTTCCTCACAGGCTGCAGAGGAATGTCTGCACCGGTGCTGGGAATACCTCCTCCCATCCTTCTTCATTGACCTTGGTGTCTGCAGAGTTGTTTCTCACATATTCTCACTCCTCTCTCCAGCTGCTGTTGTGCAGGGTTTCCCCCCCACCTCCTTTAATATTTTATCACAGAGGCGCTGTCACCGTCACTGATGGGCTCGGCCTTGGCCAGTGGCAGGTCCATCTTGGAGCCAGATGACATGGGCTCCATCAGACATGGGGGAATCTTCTGGCAGCTTCTAACAGAAACCAACCCTAGAGCCTCCTGCTACCAAAAACCTTGCCACACAAACCAGTACACAGCCCTAATGATGTAATGGGACCACTTAGAGAATATCACTTTTTTTTTTCTGCAGCACAGAACTTAGATTTCAAAGAGATTTGAGGGGAAATGTTCCGTTTCAGACGTGGCTCTGTAACTATCTTGCCTTTGGCAGATTTTCAGTGTCTGGAACCACATGATTATACTGCTATGAACTAATCTGCTTCATTTCTACTTTATGGCTGTAATTATTGTTATTTTCTCATGTATAATAGGTGCATGTGTAGCTCTAGGAAGTTCACAGATCACATCCAACTGTGTTTTTTCCTAAGTTGAGAGAAAAATGAGAGCTAAGGCTGTATACCACCGATGGTATCAGGAGCTACACATCTTGATCTCAAAGCTGATCAACTCCCCTGCACAAAAGAGCACAACAGGGTTTGTGCATCAACAAGCTCATGGTTTGTGGCTCAGGCCTCCAAGCTGATGTCTCCCTTTTGGAAGTTGAAATGGAAAGCTCATTGCAGACTTTACCATGGAGTTTACAGAACCGTAGTGATTTCTAATTTATAATTTCTTGTTTTTCTTAAAGTCTGAATCTTTAAGGATGCCTAATCTAAATCTTTTTACAGAAAAAAAAAAAAAAAGCCACACAGGTCAAGCTTTTCGGCTTGGTTTTATATGGCAGACACTGGAGCTGCTATACCTCTGTGAGTCCCTCCCAGGTGGGAAGCAGTTGCTCTGTGACCCACATTAACACGAAGAAGATCCCAGCCCTTATATGAGACAGTAGCTCCACTGCTGCCTGGTGTGATGTGAGATTGCACAAACTCGTCCTCTCAAGCTGCCAGAAACCAGGCAAAGCCCTGGAGAGGTACCGCTCTCAAAGGGACTGTGTTTGTACAGTGGTCAAGTTGTTCCCACGTGCACGGACACAACAGAATCACAGTTAAATAAGGGGCTATGAAATGAGTTGAGATCCTCTGAAAGCAGATGTAGCTCATCAAGTAGGAATAGTTGAGGGTTTGTGACAGTCCCAGGCTGTCTGCTGTGGGAAGAGTCAGATTTCCTTTCCAGTGTAGTAAAGTTGGACAATTTGTCCCTGTGTGAAGGGCTGTGAAAAGGGGCAGAGCTGGTGCCAACTGTGGATCACCGAACAATATGAGCCCTAAATAGTAATTTAAATTCCTTCGGCCAGAAGCCAGCCCTGTCTTGGCATTTTATAGTTGGTATTGTCATTTCTGTGAATGGTTTCTCACCTTCCCTGACGTCGGGCGCTGGACCGAGAACCCTATTCCTGAAGAACCAAATGGGTTTTGCTGATGCGAAGAGCGAAGAGCCCAGACCTTCCTGCGTGGAAGTCCTCGTGTGAGCCGAGCCTGCTGAAAGAGCACATCGTCCACATGCGGTCTGCACAACGTTCACAGAGGCACAGAGTCATTCTGATGACACGGGAACCCTGACAGATTTATAGGCCGATCGCTGATACGGCTGCAGGCTTTGGAAGTTGCAACAGCTAAAGGTTGTGGAGGTTTTTTTTTCCTGGAAGGGACAGGGCTTTGTGCTGGAGACTTCCTCCAAGAGTCCAGAAATTCCACCTCTGGGGAATCTGCTCTTTCCAGACGATTCATTTGGTTATTTTTGGCTATGTCTGTGGAGATTTCTGTTTTCCCAGTGCAGCTATTTTTATAACATATGGCTGTGAAGTCTATAGAATTAACCACAATTTAATCTTGCACATTTGAGTGTCTCAGGACCAAGCAATTACTGCCTCTTGCACCTGCTCCTGCTTTGGCCTGTAGTTGAAACACTCCCTTACTGTAAGAAGCTGAAGCTTCGGAGGCTTCTAGACAACAGTTCCTTTATTGAGCGCGCTAAGCCACCATAAATATTTAATTAGGTGTTGCTCTATTTTAGGAAAAATACAGAAAAAGAAATAAACCCCATTTCCTTACATTTAAACAGAACACTTTCTTGCTGGAAAATGAAATGTCCCTGCATTAACTAGCGACAGGGAGCCATATTTTAAGAGGGTGCATAAAAATCCGAGAGGGTGAAAGGGTGGCAAAGGCAGAGGTGTGACTGTATTGCCACATTGAAAAAAACAATCAGTTGATGGAGCCGCAATGAAGATTTCACCCCACCCATTAACAAAACAGGTCTCCTAGGAGGGGTTGTTATAATTAGCTAATCATAAGGCCTCATTTCACACTCTGAACATTTACCTTGTGTCATTTGACTTGAAATCGCTTCCAGGAACACACAGTAAATGCCAAGAATGAATCCTGACTTCTCCTGTAGTTCTTACACTTCAAAGGCAGTTGGAGTCTTGCTGCCACCTGTATTAGAAAGTTAATCTGATTACCTGGTGTGGGCGGCTCATCTCTGCTGTGTCCTTGACACATGATCCTGTGGCTTCCCACCCAAACCCACCTCATCTCCCATACATCACCTCTCTTCACCTGGTTGATTTCTACTCCAGAGCCACCTGCAGATTCCCCTGCCCTTTTCAATGGTTAAAAAAACCAAACCAAACCCCAAGATTAAAAGACCAAATTCTAAAACGCTGTAATGGCGAAGACCTCAAAACCACCATTTGATGGCACAAAATGAAGTACATTAAAATCAACAGCAACTAATGCTTTAAAGAGTATGAAATTTATTAAAATAATAAATAGCATGCTTTGTATATGGTGAACAATTTTCCATAGAGGTGAAAAAAGGGGAACCTTGAAGATCACTCAACCAGAATGTCTCTATAATTATACTGACTTTGCCTTTAGAAGTCAGAGAGAATTAACTTACAAGTATAGATAAAAAATGTATGGTTTGCTCAACATAATGATGATAGGGAATTAGGAAGCAATTGTGAGTATGTTAAGAGCAAGAAATTACTTAGAGCAGGGCAAGGGTTATACATAATCAGATTTAATTAGCCATGGAAAAACACATTCAGGAAGAAGACCTGACACTGAGATCTACTGGGCTGCACAGCAGGCTCCTCACAGGATGACACAGAAGAGGCTTCTTTGAACGGGACCATTTGAAAACACACCCCGCGCTGTGGAAAAAAGGGACAGGTAAAGTTTGTTCCAAATGTGGAACAGACTAAGTGTTCTGAGAGGTACTTTACTGTCTTGGTTGTGTGGTAGATGCATCTGTTGATTAAAATAATCACTATACCTATTAAAACTGAGTTGGCTGCTTCATTGGCCAAGTAAAACGTAATACAAGGAACAAAGCCCTGTAACCACCACGTGAAAAGCTGTGTATACTTCCAGTCCCTGCAAAAATGCTCTCTGCTGACATCTTCCTTCCCTCTCTCCCTCAGTGACTGCACCTGAGGGTTAAGCCACCAGCCTGCAAATGTTTATGAGCCCAATCTGAACCCCAAAGCCAGGCCTTCCGGAGTTACTGTGAAGTAAGCATACCCAGAGCTTACCCACCACTCGTATGTGTGGAATTGGAGTCTCAGGCTGTAAAATCCTTAGATGTAAGCAGTCTTTTATCATGTTTGTTAAAGCAGGTTGCTAAGCACACGCTGGACAGGGTAGATTTTTATTTAAATAAGTAATAAACGGCCTCAGTCGTGTCATTTAACTTGGGATCCGTCAGGCTGTGCTGCTGTATTGAACACAAGCCTACCTGGAGCAACTGGACTCCTGCCCTCGTTTATTCCAGTCTGTTAATGATTCAAGCTCCAAACGCTTAAGATATTTCATCCTGTCTCATGACACCACCCTCGTGCCACCACAGTCTTGATTGCCCAGCACCTTCCAGCTCTCGGTGAAGCGATTCCTCAGCCAGCCACTCAAACCAGCAGCCTAAAACAGAGTTAATGAAACACATTATTAAGCAACCAAGCAGTTCCATGACTTCTGAGCACCACCCATGTGGATCAGGCTTCCTTACACAAGCTGGTTGTCTCATACAAAAGAACCTCTGTAGCCCTGAGTGTCTATTAACCGCAGTAAATTCAGGCAACGTTCGCTACGTGGAGCTAAATGCCACACTGCAGAGCTCGGGGCAGGAAATCCAGCAGCTTTCAACGGGAGCTCGCTATCCAGCCAACTTCAGAGCTCTGTAAACCCCACCAGCCAAGTAAGTAAATCTTTAGGTCGATATATACCTTGAGAGTCTGAATCTTGGCTCCTCGGTGATGGGTCTGCGTGTGTGCAGGCATAAGAGGATATTTGATCCTGTCAGAGAAAGCAAAGTACATGTGTAAGCATGTATGTGACTGTAGATACAATTTCTTTCTGCCATAATTCATAGGCATGTTTAGAGATACTCATCTGCAACAATAATTCACTCACGTAGCAATGTAAAAAACATCCAAAGAGACTGCAAAGAACTCTTCAAAATTAAAATTATTTAAAAATACTATTGAGACTAAGCACTAGGCTTCTGATTTTGTTCCAGCACAAACATATTTTACTCAGCAAATGGCAAAAGTTATACATTGCTGTGCGAGTCACGAGGGAACCGCCTGAGAAGTGGCGAGTAAAAGACCCTCAGGTGTGGACTGGACACTAGAAGTGCTAATACTGTTTGAAAATTATGTGAATCTGTGGCAACCACGTGGGATTTTACAAAAGTTTCCCAGTGGAGTCACGGATGTAATTGTAATAATCAACTGTTTTAGCTTAACAGGTTTTTCTTTAACATAATTGTTAAAAGCAGTGCTTTAAAAGTGTGCCTGCCGCATGGAATTCCTCAGTTTTCAAGACAAATCTTTAAAAGATTTCTGATCTTTCGGGGTGATATTAATTTCCATAGCACCACGTGATATAGACATCAAGCAGCCGATTCATGTTTCACAAGAAATATTTAACTAGAGCAACGCCTCCATCATGTTTCTCCCATCTCACGCTGTCCCAAATCCTACCAGAGGAGAGCTGTGAAAAATATAAGCCCTTATATGGAGTGAATAAAGAGCAATTTTCTGAGCCAGGCGAACTTGTGAAATATGGAAACCATCATGGATGTAAAGACAAGACGTCAGAATTCACAGCAAGTGAAGCCACAAAAGAATTATTGAGGCCTTTCATCATCAACAGAACAACTGCGTGTTCCGCAGATGTTCCCTTTGTTGCACGACTGACATTAAACTATTTCACTCCTTTTATTAAAGAAATGAAAGCACACATCTCTTTAGGTTAAGCAGAGAGAGCAGCTACTGATGGGGTTGAAGGGGCCTGAAATTTACTTTGCTCTATTTCCGGAGGTAACAAGATGTATTTTACAACCTCTCATTAGTTTGACGGTGACAGGATTTTTCATTTAAAACAAAAACTCATCTTTAGCCTGATGGAAAAGAAGTCTTAGTGTAGAAGGGGGCCTTTGTAAACAGTGTGATGGATCTATAGCTACCATGTCTATGTCGCTGATAATAAACACATTTACCCCCAGCTCTCCTCAGACTGAGTCACTCTGACATTGTTTATACATAAAGGTTGCCGCTGACCTTCTGGTGCAGCCCCATCCGCAAAGCCTCTCTGCAGGGGCCCGTTTTAACAGCAGAATAGAGCGATCTGTAGTATTTTCCCACATACCATCTTTTGTGAGTGTACTTGATCTCCGTACCAGGATTTTCTGCAGCCTTAACAGCCTCAAGGAAAACTATGATTTATTGCATTCTTCATAGCTGTGCTAGTAAAGCCTTTGAGCTCGGATCTCGCAGGAGTTACAAGCATAATCCTTGGTTTACGAGTGGAAAAAAAAAAAAAAAAAAAAAGGCGGAAAGCCTGTGATCCAGCTATTTTATGCATTTAGAGAACAGGGCTGAAATCCTGGTGTGCATCACCCCCCGCGCACTCTGACGCAACTCAGCGGCGGCCGGCCGGGCTCTGGCTGCCCGGGAGCGCCCGGAGCCGGCGGGAAGCTCCAGAGGCCGCAATGGCCGACGCTCCCCATAGCACCTCTACGCGAGGGTGAGACAAGTCCCTTCCCGCAGAGACAGACGAGCGGGCTGGCAGAGGGCGGCCTCGGCCTCGGCCTCGCACTCGCATCTCCATCTCCATCTCCATCCCCATCCCGCCCCTGCCCCTGCTCCTAGGCCTCGGTGGCGAACAGGCCGCGGGGCGGGCGGGAGAAGAGGCTACGGCCTAGCGCGGCTCCGCCCTCAGCCCCGCGGCGCGTACCAGCCGCCCTTTTCCGCTCGCTTTTCGCCGTCAGGCCCCCGGCTGCGGGTGGGCGGGTCCCCCGAAGCTCGGCCCGGCCGGGGCAGCGGGACGAGGCCCCGCCCCGGCCCTCCCCTCAGGTCCGCTCGAGCGCCACCACCGCGGGCCGCGCGCCCCTCGCTGCGATTGGCGGAGGCGGGGAGGGGCGGGGTTAGGGCGGGACCAATCCCCGGCCGCCGGCGGGGGGTACCTCGGCGGAATGGTTCAGCCCGGCCTCCTCCCCTCCCCCTCTCGCGAGCCCGAGCCCTTTGGCCGGGCCGTTACCAGCGCCCGCGCGCGCACAGGCAGGACCTCGCGGGCTGCCCGACGCATTGCCTGAAAGAAACGACGGAGCCCGAGACGCCGGCATTGCCGGCGGACCCGCGCGGGCGGTGTCGCTGGGTCGCCGCAAGCCGGCGGGAGACAAGGCGCCGTCGGCCACCATGGCCCTTCGGCGCTGGCGGGCGGCGGCGGCGGCTTCCGCTCCGGCGTTTGACCGGGGCGACCGCCAGCGCCTGGGCGCGAGGAGGGGTGAGGGCGCGGGTCCTGGCGGCGCGGAAAACGCGCCAAGTTTCCCGTGGTGGGGCGAGCGGCGCCGGGGCGCCCCGCGGTCTCCATAGCAACCGGCGGGCGGCGGCGGCGGCCCGAGCCGCGCCACCATGTAGCGGTGAGGAGGGGACGCTCCGGCGCGGCCGCCATCCGCTCTCCCGGCCCCGTTCCGTCTCCAGGGGGCCGGGCCGGGCCGGGCCCGCCGCGCCGTCAGCGGCCGGGCGAGCGAGCGGCCTCCCGGGCGGGCGGGACCGTGAGGGCGGGCGGGCGAACGGCGCTGCCGAGGCGGGGAGGCGGTTGTCAGAGGCCGGGACGGGAGGCTGCGGGGGGGACCGCGCTCTGCGCCCGCGCCGGTCGGTGCTTCCCGCACTAGGAGTAAATGGCGACTCGCGCGTGTGTGTGTCTGTGTGCCAGGTGCGAGCGCCGAGCGCAGCTTCCCGGCCGGGCTGGCCGCCTCCCCCGCTCCCCCGCCCGCCAGGAAAGATGCCCGGGGTCCTGCCGAATGACAGCACCGGGCCTGCCAGAGGGAGCCCCTCGAAGAAGAACAGGCTTTCCCTGAAGCTTTTCCAAAAAAAGGAAGCGAAAAGAGCACTGGATTTCACAGAGTCGCAGGAAAATGAGCAAAAGAGCTCAGAATTCAGAGGCTCTGAGATGTACGTAAGGGTTTCGCTCTGGGTTACGCGCCGAGAGCAGCCCGGGGGCCGAGCAGGATGTTTAAGGCAGCGGGTAAACACCGCTCCAGCCACTGTCTGCCGGCTCCATTCGTGCAGCAGCGCGCGCTGGGCAAACCCTTAAGCCAAGTTAATCAAACTCAACTCAGTCGTTACTAAAACGAATTTCTGTAACGATTTTCTTTTAAGAAAACAAGTTTGCCATGCTACGGATGTTCAGCTGGCTGCCAAAAACTTTTTTTGACGATTTGAAGACGTGAGCTTCTTTGAATTTAACATCGGGTAGTTATTCTGATGCTGAGCTACTGAAATTCTATTAAAACGTAAGGTTTTGTAAAACGAGTTAATAAAAAAATGCCGGATTTCTTTAAAGGTTATTTCTGCTGTGAGTAAAAGAATCGATTGCGCTGCTCGCTTGTCGCTCGTTAGGGTGTTTCAAGCCCTGAGCAAATCTGTCAACTCATTTCACTGCGAGGAAATTTAAATAGGAGATATTGCTCAATTGTGGTCAATTGCAAATGTGTTGGAGGCTTTCACGGTTGGTTCTGTTGTGTCGCTACGGTGCATTATCACTGCAGATAATGTGCCAGGTTTAGTGGCTCCTTTTGGGTTTTAACTCTTTTTTTTTTTTTTTTCCCTCCTTTTGGATTGTATCCAGAAATGAAGTGAATCAGGAGCTGGAGACTCTAGTAGAAAATCTGTGCTAGACACACTTTTCTTGGCATTGCCTTAGTATTGTAAAGAGAATTTTGGTTCCTTTAAATCAGTTTCCTGATTATTTTTTGAAATATACTGGAATTAACAGCAGATTTGCCTGCTTCTTTTAAGCCTGGCTTGGGGTTTATGGAAGTTGCTGAAGAGAAATGTTACAGTTGTGTGCCCAATGGACAATGTAAGAAACACTTTAGACATGATTTTGGTCTGTACCTACAAGTCACTAATCTCCAAGCCTGCTCAGAGATGGTAGATGGCTGGGAGAGAGATGTGGTGCATATCAGGAGTCAAAAATTGCCTCTTACGCTCTGTTTTCTCTCTTTATTAGTGATCAGGTTGTTCCTGCAGCACAACCGCCCTCGCTCGTTAGCTGTGAGAAGAAAGACAACATGTTGCCTTTTGTGGGCTTGAACAACCTGGGTAACACTTGTTACCTTAACAGCGTCCTGCAGGTACGGTCGTGTCCAGGGGCCTCGATGATTCTCTTCTGGTTAAGCACAAGTGGGTGAAATTCCCAGGACACAGATGCCTGGATGTAGTATGAAGGGAATCTAATTACAGTGGGGAGGGGGGAGAGACGATAGCGCAGGAAGCGTGCGCACCGCGGCCCGCCCTGATTGAGTAATTTTACATGGAGTATCTTCTGACCTTACCAATTATTCTCGTTTTAAACTGTTATTTTCAGGTATTATATTTTTGTCCTGGTTTTAAAACTGGAGTAAAACATTTATATAATATCATTTCAAAGAAGAAAGAATCTTTGAAGGATGAAGGAGAGCAAAAAGCAGAAAAGGTAACGTATTGCCCGGCGCGGTTCTTTACTCGTGATCGTGCCAGTGAGGCTGTGCACCAGGAGCATAATCAACATTTAACTGTGATTTCTTCTGTTTGTAAGAAGTTTTGCAGTATTTTTTTTTTTTCCTATGGTGCTGTTTCAGGTAAAGACTCCTCTGAGTTGTTCTGAACTTGTGTTCCAACTTGAGTGTTCAGAGAGTCTTTAAACTGTCAAGTTTAACAGAAGAAATTTGTGAAGATACCTGTTCCTGATACTAAGATGATAATTATACAGCACTTTGAGTGGATAGAAATTGAAGTTGGGTCAAAGATGGTTTGTGTTTTTAAAATAATGGCTAGTCTGGCTTTTATGTTTGTTTTCTGCTAGCAAAAGAGCCATAGATTGTCAAATTCACCTGCTTCCCACAGCAGACCGACAAAGCCATGTCAAGTGCCCGTTAGAAAACTGAGAACGGGAGAGAAAAAAATTGTAACTTTTAGCTAGAGACAAATCTTCAAGGATTTTTATTCTTTTTATATTGCAGGGAAATTGTAAAGAAGATCCACTGGCAAGTTACGAGCTGATCTGCAGTTTGCACTCATTGATTCTTTCAGTTGAGCAGCTTCAAGCCAGCTTTCTCTTAAATCCAGAAAAATACACAGACGAGCTCGCTACTCAGCCTCGAAGGCTGCTGAATACCCTGAGGTACAAATTCTCTTAAAACACATTGTCAGAATTGTCACCTGCGGTTTTAAGGTCGTTGTCATTAATTATACAGCCCAGCATTAGAGACTTGCAGGAGGTAGATGGTCTTAAAATTGGGGCATCTTTGCCAGAAGTAAGTTTTTTTGTTGCGTTACCCCGATGATAGCATAAATTTGGATGTAAGGTTTAATTTTGTAAGAATATGACTTAAATTCAGCTGTGGATTTCGAGCCGTTCTTAGCCATAAGTATGTAAATATTCTCACTGACCTGAGCTGCAGTTGAACTTGTGTTTCATTGCCCGAGGCTGAAGCTGTTTGTGACAGGGAGGACTTCTCTCTAGGCCTGGAGAGGATCCTCCCCTGCTTTTATATATAAATGCCTTAATTTAAATCTCAAGTTGTGCTAGGCAGTTAGCAAAGATTAACTAGTCTTCATTGCTTTGCCTGTTTGTTTCTAATAGAGAGCTCAACCCCATGTATGAAGGCTACTTGCAGCACGATGCCCAGGAAGTTCTGCAGTGTATCCTGGGTAACATTCAAGAAACGTGTCAGCTGCTGAAGAAGGAAGAATTGAACAAGCTGCCCGTGGAAGAGCCTACAGCTAAGCTGGAGGAAAAACCTCATCAGAATACTGAGAGCAATGGAACTGGCAGCCCTGCTGAGGAGGAGGAGAATGGACCAAGTAGCCACGTTGGAGAGACAGCTGAAGACAAGCTACTCAAAGGAAATGGGAAAAGAAAAAGCGATGCCGAGGGTGGCAACGCCAAGAAAAAATCCAAAGTATCGAAAGAGCAAATTGCAGCAGAAGAAAATCAAAGACAAACCAGGTCGAAGAGGAAAGCAACAGGAGAAAAGCTGGAAACTCAAACTGATGCCATCGCCAAGTGTTCCAGTGAAAACGAGAGCGTGAAGCCAACGCAGAAGAAGTCGCGGCTTAAATTAAACTGGTTAAAATCTTCATGCAAACAGCCTAGCATTCTGTCTAAATTTTATAGTCTGGGTAAGCTAACTACAAACTTGGGATCCAAGGACCCAGGGAAAGAATACGATGACTGTGAGCTTGAGGAGTCATCTGCAAAGTGTGAAAATGGTAACGGTATTAAAGAAGAGTATCGTGAACCAGCATCTCCTGGGGAAAGCCATAATGAGAAAGGAACTGAAAAAGAACCAAAAAAGGAAGGTCGGTGAACAAGTCTATGGGCTTAAAATTAGTGTAAGACATTAAAATCAGGATAAGAGCTCTCTAAATACAAAATTACATTTTGAGGGATTGAAAAATAATTTTATGAAAGAGAATTTATACTTGTTTGTCATTTTCTGTTATAAATTGACCTGTTGAGCTTAGAACTTTTTCTCTAACATTATGTAATTGTTGTATGATATATAAAAAAAAGGCAGACTATTACCAGGTTTGTATGATGACTCATTTTTGTCATCCATAGAAACAGAAAGTGGGTTCAAGATGTAAAGGAAGGTGACTGTCAGGAGCAAACAGGATCAAACTCCATTGGCTGTGGCTTTGTGCCCCAAGCCTTTACAAACCACGTCCTCTCCTACCCTCCCTATTCTTTATTCTATGTGTCCTGCCTTCCCAAGAACGGGGAAGGACACTGGATGTATTTTGTATGCTAATTGGCAGGTATGGATTTTGTACATGTCGATGAACCCAGGTACTTGTTGATGGAAGGGCCTCTGTAGGAATTCAGTACTTACTGATTCAGAACTTTCATGCTGATCCACCCGCTGTTTTTTAGAAGAACCTGAAGGAATGCAGAACCTCTTCAGTTCTGCATTCCTTCAGCAGATTTGACCGAAGCTGGCCAATGAATTTAGCAACTATTGGAGGACTGAGAATAAATAGAAACCAGGTAAAACCACAAGTGTGATGATTCTTGAAGGGGCCAACAGTCCTGTACTAAGAAGGTTGATGACATATGGGTTTTCCAGAATGTGATGCTGTCACACTTCAGGTATAAAACAAGAACCAGATCTTAAAACAAAAATTAAAATTTGAGAGCTGAGAGAAGAAGGGAAAGAGGCCTCCTGTTTAGTTACAGACTAGATGATAGTGTGAAAACTGCACATGATAAGCAGCTCTTTTTATTATTCTTCCTGTCTGGAATCCCTAAAGGGCCATGTCTGCAGCACAATGATTTTTCCAAGGATAGCCAAGTGCTGAAGTGGCTTCTGAATAAAATGCATCCTCGATAAGTGATCTGGTGTATATTTTTCTTTAGGTACAGAGCTGGCTGTTTATGAACTAGTGGAGAAACTGTTCCAGGGTCAGTTAGTACTGAGAACAAGATGTTTGGAGTGCGAGTGCTTCACCGAAAGAAGAGAAGATTTTCAGGACATCAGTGTTCCAGTGCAAGAAGATGAGCTTTCTAAAACTGAAGAGAGTTCTGAAAGTAAGTAATTATCAAAATGTGTTTCTGCTTTAGCCAGCCAGGGAGGAAGGACAGCACTGTAGCTATTGAGGAACGCTGCTCCTGTTTGTGCTGGTTAAAATTAGAGGCCGTTCCGTTATCTCTTGTCCTGATTAACTTCAGACTTTGGAAGCCCAGTGCTGATACTGTGACAGATCTGGACAGTATGAAAATTCTTTCAGATCTTAACACCTAACATGGGCTGATCACAGTCCTTCACTTACATACATGTTTTCTCTACATTTTCTTTTTATTTGGGTCTTCCTGGATAAGAAATTTTTCTGCTTTTTCTTCATTCCACTTTTTTTTTTTTCTCAAAAATAAATAAGAAACCAGCTTTTATGGTTGTTGGTGGTAATTTACAGTAAAGAATACTTTTTCCCCCTGTATTTTAGACTGTCATTACTCAGCAGCATTTATTTTATAGCTGTAAATCTTAGACCTTTGGTATCTTTTCTAAATTTTAGTGCTCTCTACTGACTTTTTAGCTATTTTCAAACATACACATGGCAACAATACATTTTGAAATTGGGAATTTTAAAGAAATTCATTTTAGTTCCCATGGACTTCAATTTGGAACAGCTTTTACTATTTTTGCCCCCAGTTTCCAGACGTGGCAGCAGATCTGAAAGCAAGCTTTGGGAAAACCATTGATTTTTAAGTAATAATATCCAGCAAGTGATATTTGCTTCCCTTCTTGAAACAATTTGATGATTTGAATATTTTTTTTTCCTCTTTCCTAGATATTGAGTGTTCTTTACAGTGTTACTGTACTTTTTGAACGTGTCTTAACTCGCTAGAATTTTGTTTTGTTGTTATTCTGGTGGGATGCCTTGAAAATGTAAATAACAGCCTATCTGTGAACGTAACGATTCTCTTTTATAGTTTCTCCAGAGCCAAAAACAGAAATGAAGACTCTTAAATGGGCAATTTCCCAGTTTGCATCAGTGGAAAGGATTGTGGGAGAGGATAAATATTTCTGTGAGAACTGCCATCATTACACAGAAGCAGAACGCAGCCTTTTGTTCGATAAAATGCCTGAAGTTATAACCATTCATTTGAAGTGCTTTGCTGCTAGTGGCTTAGAGTGAGTATGTAGATTGACTATATTACGACACCGTGCGCTCTTGGAAGGGGAATCTTACCAGAAGAGATGGAAATGTTTTGTAACTCTTCCAAAAGCAGATTTCTAGATTGAAATTAACTTAGATCAGTGGGGGACAGCCCCTCATTTCATAAAGGTTTTCTGCTGTTACAAGTAGTGGTAGAAATGATCTCCAGAAGAATATACTTTCATGAGACTTCTTACTAGAAATTGTATGTATACTCTTAAGGACAGCCTGATAGCCTCATGTTTCTTAAAATTTAGTTTGCTTTTAATATTCCCTAGCTGTGTGAGTTTAGAGGCAGGTTTAAGTACTTTTGGCAGAACGAGAAACGAGAACAAAACTGAATTTTATGGTCACAGCTGGTAGGACTTTGGTCTCCAACTGAACGCGTGTACTAAAATTCAGGGAAAAAAAAGGGAGATAAAACATTTTAAAGATCTAACACACAGCACAGCAATCCTTTAAAATACAGTAATACCACTGTCATTGATGCTCAACTGCTGAGCAATCAGTTTGATGTTCTATACTGTAGGAATCCTTTTTTTTTGAATGAGATTATTCATACAGGAGTGTTCTTGACCTTTTTTTCCTATTTAGGAATTAAGGGATTTCCTTCGGGAAGGGAAGGGGGAGGGGAAAAACCCAACCAAACCCCTGCCACATCCCTGCAGTACTGCACACAGACTTAACACTGCTGTGACACTGTATTTTGATACAGCATTTTGCAGTAAACTGTTTCTCCACTGTGAATCAAATAATGAAAAATGACAGAAGTCATCAGGAAAAACTTCTCTTGAAGTATAAAATATTACCCTAGATCCTTCACAAAAATCCTTACACCATTAATTGTGGTTTTGAGAGGGACTACAGAACTTTAGTCACATTTTCAGACTTTGGTCTGCATTTATAACTTCTCCTGGTATTCACTAAGCTAGAACTTTCGCTGTCTGCATTTACTTTTATCAGATGCAGCAAAAGCTGATAAACTCGTATTGCTTTCAGCATGTCCCCCAGCTGGCATCTGCTCTGGGGAGCCAGGCACACCTCTCCACTGCAGCCTGCCTTTTGTCACCCAATGGCCAAACAGTTTTGAGACATCAATGCTGAGCTGCTTTGTGAGGTGCAGTCAGTTATTCAGGTGCAGATTATTTTGGCCTTTTACCCACCCACTGTGTTGGCTTTAGCCCTTTGGAGCCACTGTGCCAGCAGGAAGTGCAGTGTGTGAAGTCTTCCATGGAATTCAGTTTATCATCTGTCTGTCATCGATCTATTTTAGAATGTGAAGTGTGTAGTTTGGCACTAGGCAGATCCAAAATGTAAGCTGGCAGATCCAAAATGTAAGCTGGCAGATGATTTGTCAGAGGACACTGACTGCAGTCAGTATAAATCAGATTTGTAAAATAATGATTGTCAAGGATTATATTAAGATACTTACATGGGAAGTTTAAGGTTGTTAAACTAGGAATCCTCACTCTGGCTGCTTTTAGTTTTTAGGAGTATCTAGGTTTCTGACAAGGTAGAAACTTCCTCTGTCTCTAGCATCTGCTAACATCTCTTTGTACAAGTCTAGGTTCATAACATAGAAAATTGTCTTTTCATTGTTCTGTATAATACTTGACTGTCACAACAAGGCAGAGAAAGTCGCCCCCCTCTTACACATCACAGTGTATTGCACAGTAGCCCTCGATGCGAGATGGTACCCTGCTGTCATTACAGGCTGCTCAAAAAAATACAGCCCGAGATGTCCACCTGGAAGGAAACTTGAGGATTAGCTCAGTTGCTCCTACATTTGCTGCTTTTTCTGTTTCTGTGAGGAAACTGCAGCTTGCAGGTTACCCAGCCATCTCAGTCACTTACCTCTCCTTCTGTCCTGGCAATCTTCAGGTGCTTGCTCCAAAATACTCGGACCTGTAGGCGGGTCAGACTGAATCCAGTCTCATGCGGTGTTCCTCATGTGTCCTCTGAATCATCTCGGACATTTTCTGCCCAGCACTAGCAGCCAGAGATTAAGGAAGTAGAGTGGAGAGATCAGAGGTACTGGAGTCAGTGATGAAGCTGAAACTGCTTAGATCGTTTCCCAGTTCCTGGCTTGGATGTTTTATCTTGGACAAACCCATGTCCTTTCTAAGCACCTTGATCTGGAGTAGTAAAGTGCAGCTGCAAATCCAGGGGGGGATGAGCCGAGGCTGGCAAACCAAAGCACTGTCTCACCAGGGGTATCCAGAGTCACTCTTAGGGTGCTTTTTAAACAGTGCACTTTTATGGAGCTTCCTCCAATTGACTTGTAAGATTTACTGTAGAACTAGTCCTCTCTTCATAGGTGAGATGGCAACAGTTTGCCCAAAAGCAGGAACAGACTGTTCCGCTGGGCTTAAACTCAAGCTTTTAAACTAAGAATCTTCACACAACTTCTCTTGGCTCCCATAAAAACACTAAAATCTTGTCTGCTTCTCAGTTGTGCTCGACTGAGTTTTAAATGAAGAGAGACGAAGCAGAGGGGAAGGGTACTGTCAGTATTTGCAGTTAGTAGGGACTTGCTTCATCTTTTCTAGATGCTGGCTTCCAAAGTGTTTTGTTTTAAATAAATCAGCCAGTGTGAAAATCTCCTTGCCTGAGGATGAGTAATTCTCTTTGGCAAGTGTGTGCACGCTCAGGCTGGGAAGCTATTAAGAAGAAATGTGTCACTGGTAACATCTAATTAAGCATTTCCATTGTGTAAATTTAACATTTGGTGAGAAAATTAGATTTTTATCCTGTGAAATGGTATCAGGTAAGAGCAGGTGATTTATATTTTTTTATTTTTTAAAAGGCTCACTGTAGGTTGGTGGGTTTTTTAGTCATATTTGCTAATTAGCGACACTGGAAGTCTTTAATTGGGAGTATTTCACATCCTGCTGCGTTCAAAGCGTTGCAATAAAATAGCTTAAGTCTGTAATAATTTGAGGTGTTAATTCAGTGCAGTGGGTAAAGTTCCACTAATTTATGGCCTCAAAAGATGTAGCTGCCGAAATCAAGTTTGTTGTGTATGAACTGCTGTGCATCAGTCAGAGGAGGCAGAGTACTTGGCATGCAATTTTTCTGTCTTCAGATTCTTATCATTAAGAAGAACAAAAAGCTAATAGGAACAGATTTCCTCTCTTATTTCCTCCTCTCCAAATCTTTCTGATGCTGGATCTCATTCAGAAGAAAGGTAGAGCCTGTTTTTTAATGTTTTTATGTTAATATGCTTGTTGCAGTGTGCTTGAGTGGAACTGGGTTTCTGATCTAGAGCATCAGCAAGCAGCTTCTCAACTCTCTTCTGAATATCTCTATTTCTGTCTACTAATAATAGGGATTTTCAGAAGATTTTAAGTTGTATTATTTCTGATTATATGCTCTTTTGTGTTTCTTTTGGTGTAGTCAAATGTTTATGGTAAGCCTAGGTCTAAAATGAGATTTCAATTAATTAGACTTGAGTGACTGAGGACATCTGTGTGTGTGTAAATGTATTTCTGTTTCTAAGGGTTGATGGCTGTGAACATGAGTGACATGTTTAGAAGCACAGCAGAATGAAAGCTAAACCCAAGTCAACCAGAAGTAATAGGCTGTTATTGCAACTATGCTTACACTGGTACAACAGAGCTACAGTTTTCTTGGATTAAAGATAGTTACTCTTTCTCGTGATAAAATGTAAGTTGAGTAACAGCAGTTTGCTCTTTGGAATCAAAGGTTTGCAGGGTTTGTATTCCCCTATATTTTTCCCTCCAACACCCAAACAGCTGAGCAAGACTGAATCATCACTGAAATCAATTAGGGCATCATAACATATCGTTAAATAAAGGGGTTAATTAAATCGGGTTGATGCAATACGTAAATCATGTAAGATCAGAATCATTCAGGGAGACTTAACACACAGTAGCGTGAACGTCCCAACACCTACTTTCAAGCTCTTGAGAAGATCCTTATTGTAATGAAAGGACAAACTTTTCTCACTGTAAATTTGTGCCCTATGAACAAAACGCTACCTCTGAAATCCTGGATGCTCTTCTCAATTAAATCAGCTACGTAATTGTTTAAGAAAACCTGAATAACAGGACAACTGTCAAAGAATCCCTAGTAATAAGAAAGCATTAGTAACTTACTCATCCTTAGATAACTGTTGCATTACCATTGGCAGCACACTGCAGTGCACTAAGGTGGTCAAAGAAAAATGACTTGGTTTTTTTTCCTGAGTGATATTAAAGCTACTTGAAAGAAAACCAGATTTGTATTCCTTTAAGTAAATGACTTTCAAAGGTTTGGGGGTTGGGGAACCCAACAAAACAAAACCAAAACAACCCAACTCTGCTCCCTTCAACCTTGGATGGTTTTTGGAGTTTTTTGTCTCGAATCTGGAAAGCAAGATGGGAAGTGCAAGTGTTGGTGCATGGAAGCATGAAAGATAACTGAACAATTAACTCCTCTTATCAGCACTGTTTGGAAATTAATTTGAGTCGATACTTCAGAAAAAGGGAATGTCTTAAATAGTTGAAATTGAGTAGTTACTAGGCTGTAAGATTTAACATCATACGCACGTAAAAGTGGCTCTACTGATCAGGGGTGCCCGGAGCAGATGCTCCTGATAAGCAAGTTGCAAAGTGAGCAACCTCTCACATCCAGGCCTTTTTAATAGAAGGAAAAGAAAGAGATGTAATATATGGGCCACTTAAAGCGGTTATTTCTTGCGAGCTGTCGTGGCAAGAGGTTTAACTCTTTATCTTTCTTCTGAAGGTTTGATTGCTATGGTGGACTGTCCAAGATAAACACTCCCTTACTGACACCCCTCAAGCTGTCCCTAGAAGAATGGAGCACGAAGCCGACCAACGACACCTACGGCTTGTTTGCGGTGGTGATGCACAGCGGCATCACCATTAGCAGCGGACACTACACGGCTTCTGTCAAAATTACAGATCTCAACAGCCTCGAGTTAGATAAGGGAAACTTCATCACCGACCAAACGTACGACGTGATTAAACCGGAACCGCTGAACGAGGAGGAGGCGAGAATTGTTGCCGAAGACTACGACGATGGTGAAGTGTCTTTTAGAGTCAATGGAAACGCGCAGCCGGGGAAGGTTCTGAACAAAAAGAACATGGAAGCTGTCGGACTTCTTGGGGGACAGAAGAGCAAGCCTGACTGTGACCTGTACAACAACAAACCAGCGAACCCTGAGAAGTTCCTGAACGTAGTCACCGAAACCAGAAACCCTGAGTCTAGCAGTAGCAGCGGGAGCGCGGAGAGCGGCACAGAACACGGCCAGCAAAACGGCGTCGCTTCCAGTGGACTAGAAAACAAAGCTCTGTACGTGCTGCAGAGCCTGAAAGAGTACGAAGGGAAGTGGTTGCTTTTTGATGATTCTGAAGTGAAGGTGACAGAAGAAAAGGACTTTCTGAATTCGCTTTCTCCGACATCCTCGTCTACATCGACTCCTTACCTACTGTTTTATAAGAAGATTGTAGAGTGATACTGTGTTCTGACTGTACATAGTAGGGATCTGCATACACCTATTGGTCTGATTTGCATCAAAACTACCTGGAAGAAACAGCTGTTTTGTTTTTGAAGCTACTGGATCATAATGTTTCTGATCTTTTTGTTCGGTGTAAGTGGCTCAACTTGAATTAACAAACCAAGACATAGAACTTAACTCACAATAATAACTTTTATGCTGGAGAATAGTGATATTACCTTTTAGAAATACCAATTTGTATAGTTCCTAAATGATGCCTACAGTACACGGTAGTGTTTTAACACAGCTCTAGGTCTCAGACATGCCTATTGTATTATTAGCTTTTTTTTTTTTTAAATAAAAGTTATTTGTATTCATATCCTGGAGTAAATGTATATTAACTAGCAAATTTCATCAGAAGTTGTGTATTTTTGTAACTTGGGAAGTAATACTTCATATTTAGTCTTTGGGTAACGGCCGTGGTTTATTCTCCTTACCCAGTTCTATACTGCTCGGTGCAACATGAAGCACAAGAAAAAGGTCTTGTAACCTTGTTTAGTGTATTGGAAGGAACTGAACTTAACAGAAATGTTTGAATGGTCTAATTTGCATCTCGTTGCATAGGTGTTGAATGGGCAAAGTGTAAATAGGTGTGATTAATACTTCAAAAAAAGGGGGAGCGTGTAGTGTAATTAAAATAATTTTGTACTTTGGAGAGTAAAGCCCTCTAATATGCATATCTGTTTGGGTGGATTTGGAACTTAGTGGTGATCTTATAACAGTTCATTTGTACTTGGAGCTCACTGAAATGTGGGAAAACAAAAGCAATTGGCTTTGATGCTTTGTTAAGAATGTATATATGAAATAAAAAATTTATGATATGCATCTGAGACGACTAGATCAGACTTTTGTGTTTGGAGAGGGGAAAGTGGAAAATGAAAGTGGTTGGGCACTGGTACAGAAAGGTTGAGAGACTCTTAAGAGAGAAATGGAAGACTTAAGTGCTTTAAAAAAAAAATCCTTTCTGTTTTTTAACTGACTTCCTACACAGCATATCCTAATTTGAAGGCACTTGACTAGAGGTTAAGGTTCTGAGGCAAGGGGAAAGGGAAACAGATTATTGTGAAACAAGTGAAATACCAGGCACTAAATACTAGAGCTTAAAATCTCAAATAATCTATTAGATGCTAAAATGTTAATATGAATCTTAAATGACCAAAAAATGGGATGAGTGTTTGTTCCTGTCACGGACCATAACTCATGAAAAACACCTTGAGCGTATTTCCCACGTTATGGTAGAACTCTGACTTTTGTACAAACTTCAACTTGGTGCAGAATCCTTGATGATAAATTACTAAAATACATTTCAGTCTAGGAAGCTTAATATTGTCAATAGAAAACAGTATAAGCAAGGCTGGAGTAAATTTAGAGTTGCTTATAAACTCCCACTGAGTATCTGTCTGTAGTAATTACCTTCTGCAGAGGAGAAAAATCTGGAATTACAAATACACTAAGAGCTTTCCCTTTTCCAAAGCACTGTCACCATAATAAATAATTCCATAGTCTAAACCAAGAAATAACTACAGTAAAAAAATAAATAACTTACTATAACCTTACCTTGCAAGGGTAGCCAAATCACATTACAGAATGCTATTTCTGACTGCCTGCAGTATAGGATTTGCTGAATTTCAGCCTGCAAATGAAACTTATCTTTTTTCATTCAACTGCAGGAACAGGAAATGTTCCAAGGAAACAAAATACCGTTATATCCAACAAACTACTGGCTACAGTGTAATGGAAGGAAGCCCCAGCTGTCTTCTGTGATACTGTACAGCTTGAAAGAAACAATCTTTGGAGGCAGCTGAACACAAAACACCATCAACTGGAATAGTCTGAAGGGAAAAAAATCCACTCCCCTGGCATAGGGATAGATGGGGTGGGGTGTTTGGAGGCTTTCTCAAGGAAAGCACTTGGCACCCTTCTGAACCCTTGCCCCAGTAGCACTGTCCTGCATTGCACAGGGCCTGTAGTTTGCTGCAATGCAGAACAAAACGTGGCTGCCCAAATCTGAGCTTTCCCTGATACTACAGCTTGCGTTCTATGCAACTGTGGAGCTCTATGGACTGGTAAACCAGTCAGATTTATGCTGTCGTGGGGCCATCCAAATGGCTTAGGTTGGAAAGGACCTCAGAGATCAGCTAATCCAACCCCCTGCCATGGGGTTGTTCGAGGCCTCATCCAGCCTGGCCTTGAGCACCTCCAGGGATGGAGCATCCACAGCTTCTCTGGGAAATCTATTCCAGAGTCTCACCACCCTCATACTGAAGAACTTCTTTCTAAGATCCAGTCTAAACCTATTCTCCTTGTTTCAAACCATTTCCCCATGTCCTATACCTGGACACTCTTGTGAAAAGTCCCTCTCCAGCCAAATCAAAAAATCCAAAGATATTTATGCAAGACTTGGATTAAAACAAGTCATTCCTAGCTAACAACACAGTATAAAAGGAATACGGTAAATTAAGATTTCTTTCTTTCATGGCTACAGTGACAAAGGGGAAATAAACCCCAGTAAATATTTTGCAAGCCTCTCCACATCAACCTTTTGCAAAGCTCCAACCCTATCCCTCCTTTGTATTTTCCATTATGAGAGTCCCCGACTCCCATACAGCATCCAAAGCCTTGTCAACACCCCTGGGCTTTGGCCTTTGAAATGTCTCAAGACGGGGAAAAAACCCCCCAAAACTTAGGCTAAAGGAGTAGTTTTTCTTTATACAAGAGACTCTGCAGGCTTTCCTTTGTTATACCTTGTGACACAGAACTAGCTCAGGAATGAGCTCAAGGGAAACAGGCAGAGAGCGGCACGCCGAGAAGAGCGCAGCGCTCGTGCTGCCGCAAAGCACCACTGCTCTGAAGCTGCTGGGACAGAAGAGCACGGGAGGAGGAGTGAAAATGGGAAGTGCCCTTCTCCCTTCCCCAACACACCCCTTAGCCACAGCCAGAGCCTTGCCCTGCTCCATCTCCCCTGGTACCTCCCATCCTGCTGGGGCACGTGGAGCTCCTCCAGCCCGTGGGGGGCTCGGAGATTGCACCTTTCCAGCCTGCTCAGCAGTAAGAGCACAGTCATCTCACTACCATCACACAGCCAGGCAGCTGCCAGCAACTTGAAATACGTATCCAGAATAAAAAAAGGACCCTCCCCACCCTAAACCCTCCCTGCTGATGCAGAAGGGCGGGCACTTGCTACAGCTACAGGTGCTAAAAGAGAAGGGGATGAACACGAAAGAAACACCACCCCCCATACACACAATGACCCCCAGCACCTTCAAACATATAGGAATGTGTATGTTAGAACTGAAGGTAAAAACTGATGAGGTTTTAAAAGTCAACTACTCACAGATTGGAAGTGACGTGTAATTGTTCACTCTCTTCAAAGCTCATGTAGAACCCCCCTTTTTTTTCCTTATTTGTAATATATATTAAAAAGTATGTTTATCTTTTTTTTTATATCAGTGTATATATATGTATGCATATTTAGGTATTTATATAAAGAGAGCAAGCTTGTGTTTAATCACATACCACCTCTTCCAAGGGTCCTTGTTCAATACAGAGAGGAAAAATATAAAGGACTTGATTTAAGAGTTGTGTACTCAGCTCCAATTCTGATGTTTCCTTGAAGTGCTGTCTTAGCCACCAAAATAACTGCTGTAAAACAGATGGGGTTTTTTACATAACTAAAACCACAAAGAACACTTTCTATGTAATCTTTTAACTTAAACTGGGGTATTTTATGTTCTTTTTTCCTGGGAAATTAGGGTATTTTTAATTGAAAAAGGGACACAAAAAGCAGTCTAGTTGCATGTAGACTGCTAAGTGGGAAGTCAGGAGGAGGTCACTGTGCTGTGTGGAGTTCCTAAGTGGGGGAAATGCCCACGTAGACACAGAAGTCATGCTGAAACTCCACCAGTACAGAAGGAGGTGAAGTGGCAACAAGATGTGCCTCCATTCTTCTGCTGGCTACAGATGGAATTCTTTTTCTTTGCAGGAATTTGTATTCAGATTTCGAAAGGGAAAAGGACAGGGAAAATAAAAAAAGAAAATAAATCACCACTTGGTTAAGAAGTGTTACTAGAAGACTTACCTTTCTCTGAACCTTTTTTCCCCCAAGGATGGTGAGCTCTGAAGTCCAACGCACAGGGAATTAAAGTGTAAACATTCACATATTTAATAGTACCATCAAAATAACCATCATCACTACATTAAAAACTTCAAAAATGCATTTGCGTATGGTCCTAATATAAATTAAATATATGAACTAAACGTAAATAAATTTAACATTAGGTAATGCTATAAATAAAGGTAAATGCGTTTAGTGTACCTTTGAGTCATAAAAATGCCTTAAAAAACAGGTAACTTTACAGCTTATCACCAATACTCTGGATACCACTGTCATGATTTTTTTTTTTTCCAAACATTGATAAGTCTACATTTGACAATTCAGAATGATTTTTGGCCACTGAACACTTTGATGGAGGAAGAGGTGTGTGGGATGTCCAGGATGAAGTCCAAGTTTTATTTTCACAATAAAACTTCTTTGATTCCCAGCGCTGATAACAAGGCTCTTTCTTTTCAAAACCTTAATTTTAAGTGCTTTTTTTATTTTGGTTTTTAACTCGTTTAGATATCCATTTTGCGAAGGCTCATCCTGCTGAAGGAGTCTCTGAGGGAGAGAAAATACAATGATGAGCTCATATTTTCCATGATGAAATAAGAAGCCTCGTCAGATGAACGACCCTGTACTCGATTTCCAGTATTTTCTACAGCTGGCTACTACAAAAATTAAGTTTGCTGACATTAACTCATTGCTTTTCAAATGAATTGGGTTTGGGTCTGTATCTGGGATCACTCAACTGCCCAAGATTTATGGCCATGAAAGGTGACAGGAAGTTTAATTCACGTGAGAAGCAGCACAAACCACTTGTGCTACTGAAATCTTAAATTTAAGTCTTTCAAATCAATCTCTAAGTGGAATTGGCCTGGGATACCTGTATTAGACCCCCTGCACAGGCTGAATTTCAGAAGATGAGAAAATAATTGCCGTGACAAAAGTGCTGGTGAGGTTCCCATCTGGGTGGGGAGGAAAGCATGGGTACTCCCACCACTGCCAGCCAGCGAGAACTGACTCCAGCTAGCATGTAGTAGATCACCTGGGGAATGCTTACAACGTCAAGAACATGGGTAAGTGCAGGAAGGTCACCTGCAGTATTCAGCAGAGAGAAAAATACATCCAATTCAGCTAGAGAAACATGCTGTGTGAGCTGGGAACACTCATTTCCTTCTCCATCCAGCACTATGTCTTGTTCTTTCTATAATGTAATTTTGCCAAGTTTTTCTTTTCACAACATTATTTATGCTCTGAACAGCACTGAGATGAGAAGAGGTTCAAAACCAGGGCTGCATTCTCCTAAACCACTGGCAGGGACATGAGCTCAAGCTCACACTCACACAAATCTCCTACAGATTTCCGTTGTTCAAAGCACCGCCACTGTCCTGCTCGGTGCTAACAAAGCACCTTCCAGAAAACCTCCCCACCCCAGGCACTGGTGTGAGACCACGATGCCAGGGCAGTCTTGCCGGTCTATGTTAGCCCACCTTGCTGGCAGGGTTGTCAAGACAAAGACTACAGAGAGGGTACCTGCTTTTGGAGGAATTACAGTGCTATGGGCTCTGACCTGCTTTATCCATTCCCAGTAGGGTTTTTATGTTCAGTCTCATAGCAGACGAACAAAAAGTCCAGTTTATTGATCTTTCAGCACAGAAGACACCGATTATTTTTCCACCCTGACTGCCCCAAGAGCTCCTCATCCCAGTTTCACTAGCAAAAAAACCCCAGTGTTAAAGTCCTGTCTCACCAAGGGTGGTTTTGGCTATAAAAAGAATGGGATGCAGGATGAAAAAAAACAAGGATCAGGAATAAAAGGAACCATTGCAAACATCACCTACCATAACTTCTGGGAAGGGGATGTGCTCTGAAGTCAGGACAGAAGGGGAAAGGGATGGACTCAGCCAAAAGAGCCGTAATTGAAAACAGACAGATGTCACGGCTTCACCAGGAAGATCAGACACCCCAGTCCCCACTTTTACACCCTCCTTATCTCTGCTGAAAGAGTAAAATCAAATATCCACCTGTGGCAAGTGACGGGCAGCACTGCCTTATACAACTGTGGGATCTTTCTGTTTATCAAAGGTTGGAGAGCTTCCTTTAGCCGGTGATAATTCCTTTCAAGTTCTCGCTGATACTCCTTTTGGTCCGGACCGATCAGGCTCTTGTTCTTGCGCAGAGCATCTTCACATCTAGAAAACAAAAGCCTGTGAAACTTGGGCACATAAAAAAGGACCTGCATGCTACAGACTTGTTAATATAATAGTACCAAAAAAAAAAAATCATTCTGTTCCTCTGGGATGACACAAAACATCCTTCTCCATCTTGCCTTTTGGGTAATAGAGACTCAGTTAAACCACTTGGTGTCCATGGGGAAAGGAGAGGGTGTCATTTTTCCAATTTCCATTTCAATTCCAGAGTGACAACTCCTTTTTTATTTTAATTTACTCTCCAGTTACATTTAAGCTCCCTGAAGAGAAATGAAAAGCTGATCTCCCCACAGCCACTTCCCATCCAAGAGGATTTAAAGATGGATAGATCTACTGCTCTCCTCAGGAAAGATTAATAAACAGCAGACTAAGAGATGTTCATCAGGAACATTTCTACTTGCAAAGATGCAATTTAAACAATGAGTATGAAAAGAACAGTATCTTCCATGCCATTTACTATATATGGGAAAACTACACTGCCACTGGATCTATTTGCTTGGAACGTTTATGTCAACTACTTATTTATTTTTTTTAATTCCTCGGTGTTTGCAAAAGATGCTGGGCTGAGAGCGCAGTTTGCGTTACGGAGGAAAGCAGAGCAGCCAGCACATATCTGGAGAGAATTCTGCCAGCGTGTTCCCACTCCATTTGGAGAAATTCACTTTAGAAGGAAATTAAATGTCCTGGCCAGTTTCAGCAGTTTCTCCTGACCCTGCCAAGCTGCGAGTTCATTCGTGCCAGCGAGGCTAGCCGTGTTTTCTGAAACAGGAACACTTGTTCACAACCCAACTGGGATCGCTAATTCATTCCTGATAAACAGCAAAGCCAACCAACTTCAGCCCCTTAACTCAGGGACCAGCAGCACCAGAGAAATGGACCAACTGGACCAACGGAAACTGGGCAGGTGGAGGTGCAGTGTGAATACTCCTCTCTCTGGACACCCCCTGAGCTGCTGGGCCAGCCCCTGGCTGATGTGGGAGCGATAACCGCGTCCGGCAGGCGCTTTGAAGACAACACCGTACCTTTTTGTGAAGTCTTTGAAACAGAGCCGTAGTTTGTTATGGTGTCTGAAGAGCTTTGGATCGTTGGGTATTTCAGACAAGAAAACTTGTGCAACTTCTAATGGTCCCTTTAGGAAAAGAAGAAAAAAAGTAGGTTTCTCGGAACCGTTTCTCATATCCAATCACTTCTTGCACGTAGAAACATTTGTAAAACGCAACATTTCCTTACAGAATGTGTCTTGAAGAACTGCAGCTGGTAAATCTGGCATAAATCACCAAACATCATGACAACTGAATCTCTTTTAGGCTTTTTTCTTGCTTTAAATAAAACTTTGCTTTTGGAAAACAGTGTGAGAAAATGCACAGATTCTACATTTGTTTTCTCTTATAAGGACTCCTGACAAAGTTTGCTCAACTCACAACTAAGGCAAAATTTAAACAATGCAGATGGAACCAGGGAAGTGTTTGCCAGCACTGCAAACTCAACCCAGAACTTGAAATTCCTGCTGGTTTTTTTTTTGGTGTTGGTTTTTTTTTTTTTTTTTCCCCCAGCTTGTGCACTGCATTAGTGGAGGTTTCCTTGTGTTCTCTCAATTTTTCTCCATTCACTAGTTTTCCTTTCCATTTTGTTCAAAAACTGCAACAGGGGACACAATCCTACTCCCACCCACCACAGCCTGGCTAACTAAAGTGAAAGGAATAAAATGTATCTTTTGTTTTTAATGGAGAAGAAGCAGGGAGAAACAACTATGAGTGGAAGGAGCTGGTAACTGAGGCAGGGCTGTCTCTTCTCAGCCACTTTCCAAATCTAAACACATTTTTAGGACTCTTATTCAACTGGCAAAGTTACTGAAAGCAGCTGGTCTGGACCTACCAGTGACCGTAACACATCCCATAGACTGAACGGTGGAAAAAAAGTCCAAGACAACTTAGAAATAGGGCCCAACACTGCACATCCACTGCACGGAGTGATATGTGCTACCCCAGTGTCTCCAACTCGGACAGTGATCCTCACCTGGTTTACTGTGGTACCTACTGATCCTTGCAGCACCATCTGCAGCATCTTTGGGTCCGCAGGGTCTTGGTGAGTTGCAAAAGCTAATTCCTGTGTTTTCTTCTGCATGTCCTCTATGGCAACTTCAATGGGTGTCAAAATGATCTAAGCAAGTAGGCAGAATAGAGAACGTTTGTTGTGGCTGAGACTGCCAACCAGACACAGACCTTCTGAAACACCAAGGTCACTTTGGGGTGGCACATCAAGGTGGTGGAGAACACCAGCGACTGATGGGCTGGACAGAAGCACTTCAAAAGCACACTGTCTCAGCCTCAGTTTAGGAACATCAAGGAAAAGTTTGATTTTTAAATGTGTTTCTGTATCTGGCTACTCGAGAGCTTTCTCAGGTTGCTTCTGAGCGGGCAGACTCGTGTCCCTTCACGGTCACCGCAACCAACTGCCCAGGGCTGCAGCACCACAGCAGTGTTTGGACATTTCTCACTGTGCCCCAGCAACCACGTCAGCTCCTACCTACCTTGGAAAAATTAATGTAGCTATGGGATCAATCTCTCTAAAAAGCCTCAGGACCCCACCGGCTTGTGCATGACACTGTGCAGGAGTTTTAGTTGCATCCACTTCTCTTGTTTTAATATTATTTCCCTTCAAACCCAGGTAGCCCCTGGCAGCACAGGCCTCACCTCCTCTTTGTGAATGACGTTTATCCTGGTTTTAATGTACGGGAAAGCGTGGGACGTCGTCAGGATCGTTTTGCGCTTGAACTGCTCGTGCAGCTCCCCGTGAGCCCGGCCGTCCAGCGTGAAGGGCGTGCAGTACATGAAACGCCGCAAGTTGTAGTTTTTGTCGAAGTAAGTTATCCTGTCCTTCATCTCGTACGTGTCGAAGTACGGCTCCACGTAGGTTATCTGGATGTAGGCCTGCCGGAAGGAACCCCAGAGGGCACGGTGAGGTACCGGGCCAGAGGAGAAGAGTTGATTCCTGCTTCTCAGCAGTGCAATAACCTAATTTGCTCTCTTTCCTCTTGAAGCCACCTCTGGACTGGTTTTTTGCCTTTACTCAGAAAAATCACGCTCATGCTGACAGGGATTTGGGGTGCTGGTAGCTGCTTGGCAGTTTCGGGACTGGATAAAATAGAGCTCACCACCCCCTCCTCTCCTGCTCTGCACGGGAAATGCTTTTTTCCTTCCCTTGCAGGGAATGCTCTGCCCTGCACCACAGTCAATCACAGAATCATGTTAGGGGTTGGAAGGGACCTCCAGAGATCATGGAGTCCAACCCCTCTGCCAGAGCAGGACAAAACTAGGGCACATCACTCAGAAATGCATCCAGACAGGTCTTGAATATCTCCAGAGAAGGAGACTCCAGAAGCCCTTTGGGGAGCCTGTTCCGGGCTCTGTAACCCTTACAGTACAGAAGTTCTTCCTCGTGTTGAGGTGGAACTTCCTGTACTTGAGCTTGAATCCATTACCCCTCGTCCTATCACAATGCACAAGTGAAAAGAGGCTGTCCCTGCCTTCCTGACACCCAGCCCTTATGTATTTATAGACATTAATTAGATCTAGTCCTATGTCTTGGGCATGCTCCTGGGATTCCTGCTACTCTTAAAGGACAGGGCACCAGGATGACAAGGTTCTGCAGCTGCAAAAGAGGCAGAGGCCAGCAAATGGCAACCTGCCTTCCTTCCTGGCACTCAGCGGAGAGGCAACTGCAGCCTGGGCCTCTGCTGTCCTTTCACAGAGCCATAGATTCCTTCTGGTTGGTAGAGACCTTCAAGACCATCGAGTCCAACCACTAAGCCAACACTGACAGGGCACCACTAAACCACGTCCCTCAGCAGAGACAGCTTCCACCCTTCCCACCAACCACTACAAGGGCAGGGGTTTGGGCAGGGACTGAAATGGCTAATTCTGCATTCCCTGCTGGGATGATTTTTCCCAACTCTCATCCCAAGCAGTCACATGATGTGGATTTCACTGGCTACCTGGTGAAACTCAGGGCAGGATTCGTCCCATTACATTTGAATGAATTCAGGACCTGTTCGACTTCTAAGCCTGTACTTGTGTTCTTACCTTGTTAGGATCTAGTTTACATTTGTCCACAGGGTTTGAGTCCTTAATCACTTCAAGCACATCTTCACCAAACCGTTCTCCATAAAATCCCTACAACCAAGAGCAAACGCATTGAAAGAAAACATCAAACGCAGCCATGAGAGATGGGGGGGGGGAGGGACAGAGGCATATTCAGGGGAGGTGAAGCTTCACATGCCTTCTACAGTAGCTGTTCTGGGGCTGAATGTGATCTGCTGAACCCAGGAGAATTAAATCGGTTGCATTCCAGAGGCAACAGGAAAAAACAAGCCTAAAGGCTCTGGAAGGCAGGAGAACTCGGGAGCCTTCCAGCTGCGTGGTTCTGAACAAGCCATTTGAGCTCACTGGGCGTCTGTGAGCTCAACTGAAAATGGGGGTCACCACGGGATCTGCCTGGAAATCAGGTGCTGCGTCCGAGCGCAGCTTTGCTGGGCTGGGTGAATGGCTGGATTCTGAACTCAGTTCCATGTGCTTAAAGCTCAAACAACGCTGCCGCTTTCAGCGCAATGTGACAGCAGCTGAATTGTTGTGAGCAACATCGGGACATCAGCTCTATTCCAGCAAATAAAACAGGGCCAGGCCTGCCCTCTGGCCCTACCAACAAGGAGCGTGGCACGGCCCAGAGCCACGCTGCTGAACGCTCTTCCTCCCCTACTGGGGATGGCTTCACCTGTGCCCAGCGCTTACTGGGAACAGTCTCTGACCCATGCTGTCCCCCAGGCTGTGCTAGGACACTGTCTAGACAAAGGGTAGCTGGCACTAAACCAGGCTGGACTAACCATTGCACAGCACAGATGTTCACTGTGGGTACCTGGAGCTGCAGCCAAGCCCCAGACAGATTAATCAGAGTTGCCTCTGCTTGTTCATGGCTGAAGGAAACTTCAGACCCGGGATGTCCCACCTCAGGGGCTCTGAAATTCAGCCACCTAGAGGGTTCAGTCTCTAAGAGTAGAGGAACATGATGTGAAGGCAACAAAATGATAGGAGAATGCAATACTTTCTGCAAGTCAGATCCTGAAAGGTATCTCAGCCTTTTTTCAAGCCCGGGTCACCCCCTTTACACCAGAAATGCTAACACAGTATGATACCCCTCAAAGGCTCCAATGATCGCAGCAGGTCTGCAGCTACCTGGAGGACTCCCCTCCCTGCATTCCTCCCACCTCTTGCAAGAGATGGCACCGGCATGAGGACAAGAGACATCAGGCTCAGCTCTGGGACACTGGTCACTTGACAAGTGACCATTTCTCTAAGCTCAGCCTTGCACCAGTCTCCGAGAGGCACAGCGCTGGTTTTGCCCAATAACTTTCATTTCTACCGCTTCCCATAATTTGGTGACAGCTCTTAGACAACTGATGCAACACAGTTAAAAGTGCAA
This sequence comes from Megaceryle torquata, assembly GCA_024611175.1. Taxonomy (NCBI): domain Eukaryota; kingdom Metazoa; phylum Chordata; class Aves; order Coraciiformes; family Cerylidae; genus Megaceryle; species Megaceryle torquata. Next base: position 35,647 of record JANIJG010009802.1, read on the forward strand.
CTCACAGGCAGAGCCTGAGGTCAGCCACAATCATCTCACCTCGAGCCTGTGGGAAATTTCAGCTAACTTTGTTATCGCGGGTTCCTTGTATACAAACTCTTGCTCATCCAGGTCTCCAAATTTAGTTCCATAAAACCCGACCCGAAAGTAGGTGCCAAACATCCTCTTTCCATCCTAGGTTTAGAGAAATGAGAGGTTATTTCAGTGTGGAGACGTTTGTACCCTCAAGCACGGCTGCAGGCAGGCTCCTGAATTTATGCAAAATAAAAAAAAATTAGAAAACAAGGAAAAAAAAAAGAAAAATAGAAAGAAAGAAGGGAAAGAAAAACACACCTGGAACTCAGCATGAACACATTTAGCAGCAAACACCGCAATGGAATTGTAAACTAATGTGAAATTACATGGACCAGTTACGACCATTAGCCCAACCCTGCAATGACTTCTCCCACCCCAGGAGGAGAGTCTGGGGGTGTTGGAGGAAGAGTCAAAGGCAAGTCCCTTCATTTGAGTGACTGTTTCAGGCTCTCCAACCCCTTTACAGGCAGCCCTTGGCCTGGTCCGTAGCCTGTAGCTGCAGGGAAGTCCAGATGCTGTCAGCCTGCAGCAGGCAGGAAGGACACTGCACACAGACACCCCCTGAGAACGACCCACACCACAGCCCCCCACAATCCCCTCCCCAAGTAACTGCAGGATTGGGCCGAAGTCGGCGTCCAGTTCGCTCACACACACGGCAAGTGCTTTTTAAACAGCGCGTCGACTGGAAGGTGTTAACGCTCTCTTCTAAGTAACTAACGGCTAGCAGAGAGGGCCAAAGTCACTCCTGGTGGAAGCAGATGCAATCCACTTCTACCATGTACCTGCTTCCATTTGAGCCAGTGGTGAATTTGGCCCAGAAAGGCAACAAAAGTAGAGAAACAAGAAAGATTCTTTTTTATTTTACTTTTTTTTTTTCTGGAAAAGTAATAAAGACAATCTGATTAAGAGAGAGAGAGAAAGAGAGAAGAAAAATGCTTCAAAGAGAAATGAAACCTTTGATTTTGTTAAGAAAACCTGCCACTGCATGCACAAACCAGGAACGCCCTCAGCAGGAAACGCTAACATGTTCACCTTTACTCTCGTGAGAAAGCGTGACGGAGAACGTAACGCTCCGTGTTTCTGACTCTGGGCTAGGGCTGGCTTTCAAACAGCCCTTACAGATGTCCTGGCTGCCATATAGGATTATTTTTAGGTTTTTTTATTAATTTTGCTATGGTAAAACTGATGTCTTGATAGTGAACATGATCTATGGAAGGCAAAGAAGATAAATAAGCCAAACTAAAGAGTTAAAAAAAAAAAAAAAAGCCCTCAGCAAACTCCAGAGACTGGAAAAAGTGCTGTCATCAAAAGCCACTGCCTTCTCCTGGCCTGGAGGGAACTCTGGGGTGTCACACCACCTCCTGGCACTTGTCACACTCGGCTCCTCTTGCCCGAGGCACAGCCAGGAGGGCGCGGAGTTGCCGCTTTGGGGTGAGGGCTGCTGCCAACTCAATGGGTCTGCTCTGGCCAGAGTGGGGAAACTGGCCCCAATTTAAGAAAACTGGGAGTCAAGCCAGAGTTGCTCACGTGCTGAAGGTGGTGAGGGTGGCTCCTCTGAGCCCTGCTCCAGCCCATCCCTCCTCCAGAGAGGGGCTTTTCTCCAGCTCCACCTGCCAGTGCAAACTACAGGGATTCACCACACCACAGCTGGCCCCAGGAGCACCTCCCAGGGTGCAACTCACAGCTCCAAAGCTTTTTACTCTTTTATTGGAAGGATTTCCCTGGACACCCTTTCTCCAGTGCCCATCGCTCTGGATCAATACAGGAATGAGCAGCCTACTGAACCCTCAATTTCTTCATCACTACCTTTTCAAAGCCACCATTCTGGACAATATTATCCATGTTAAAATCTTTCAGTGCCCAGCATTCCTAGCTTCACAGGAATCCAAGCATGGAAGGGACCTCTGAGGATCATCTGGTGGCACCCCCCTGCTCCATCCAGCAGGGTCACCCAGAGCAGGGGGCCCAGCAGTGCAGGGTGCAGGCAGGTTTGGAATTTCTCCAGAGGAGACTCCATGAACTCTCTGGGCAGCCTGGTCAGGCTCTGATACCCTCACAGGAAAGAATTTTTTCCTGTGATTTTTTTTTTTCCCCAGTCCAATCTCAATGTTATACACAGAAGACTGTGATTCCAGGGCTTCTTTCTCAAACACTTCCCAAGGTAGCATCAGGTCCACCTAAGGCAAACCACCATACGGAACAGCTCCCCAAACCTTACAGAGGGGATGCTCCTCATGGAAGTTGGTGGGATCCTGCTCCAACCCAGGGGCACAGGGCAAGCTGCAGTGATGGAGGACACACTGCTGCTCTTCTAATCCATGTGCTTTTTCCTACCTACTTGGTGATTGACTTTCAGAGTACTAAGCATCTGCAGAACCTGGTCCCTACAAGGTGCTGCATGGACATCTGTCCAGACAGCTATTTGTTACAGGAAGTGTTCATCTATGCTGCTGTAAAAATAACAACAAGGGAGGAAGAAAATGCTGCCTGTTGATCAGCATAAATTAACAAATACTGGTGGCATTTACTAATTGCTTAAAATAAGAGTACTGGGACACTGGGAGTCCCAGGAGTGATAGCAGCAGGGAAGCCTGGTGAGATTCAATGCCCTTGTGTGAAGGTAGCTTCCAACTTATGTCCTCTTTCCATGGTCATGAAGACCAGCTGCACTAACTTTTCCTGAGAAATCCAGTTGCTGAAACTCCAAGGATCCCAGGGAGAAGAGCTGGCAGTGAGGAGCACTGGTTAGCCCCTAACGTGACAGAAGCACTTCCCTACAAAGCTCTAGATCCATCAGTCACAAAATGGATGTGGCTGATTTTGGGGGATCTGTATCTAGAAGCAAGGGAATGGAAACAAACTCCTTGGGGAGAAGAAACACCTACAGGCCATTCCATACCTCAAACAGACACTCAGTAGCTGCCAGCCTCTTGGGATTAGGAGAGCTCAGGTCCATGCCTGGCATTAAGAATAGGGGATGGTTCTGTAGCAGGACCTTTGAAATGTAGCCAGTACCAAAGGCTGTCTAATTGCAGCACTGAAGACAAAACAACTTAAAAGTACTCCATGGTCTTGTTTCTGAAGAGAGCTCAAAATGCAGATACGAGGGAGAAATTATTAAAAGCATTTTATCTCCTATTATTTTATGAAAAATAATAGGTTTCTGGGAGGAGAAGAGAATGAAGGTGAACACTGAATAGCCATTACAGAACTGGCAGAGCAGATAACAGCCACCGTGATTATGAAGGTTCATGATTTGTTATTATGCATGGTAAATACCTTTCAAAATTGCTGGGAATAAAGTTTGAGAGTTATCTCTTGCACGCACACAAAAAGCTTTGCCAACAAGATTTGAAAAAAAAAAAAATTAAAAAAAGCAGATGCCAGAGGGTCCATCTGCTTTCTTCACCAAGGCCAAGGCAGCAGCAGCTGCCTGAAGGATGTAGGAATAAATAAAATCAACTCCTTCATACACACTGCGCAGAACGCAAACTCCAACCATCTTTACCAAACCCAGCACTGTCATTTTCCCGCTCAATTTTAACCCAAGGCCCTTTGCAGTGTTGCCAACTATTACAAGTCTTCCAATATTCATTTTTTGAAAGCACCAGCTCCTGGAGTCCCGCTATTTGATGGCAACCTCACCCTTCCTACTTTAAAAAGTGGTTTTGAATTCTCATGACGTAGCATGAAAAGATTTTTCCTAACAACTTTCCTAACTGGAAAGTAAACAGAAAGAGTAAATTCAACATTTATTCGATGAACAAAAACTCAAGCAGCAAAACCCACCACTTGCTATGTTTAGCAGATCTCAGAAATGCTTTGGTGCCAGACTCGGGATACTTCAGTGCTTGTAGTTGGCAATACTACTTTCCTTGGGGACCTAAAGGGAGGGGTTCTGCTGTTGGCATAGCTCTTTGGTAAAATGAAATTGGGGTTTCCACAGTGTAAAACAAAAAACCAAAAAGGGATGGGAAAGAGAAAAGGGCAAAAAAAAAATTCCACAAGTAGGAACTTACCACAACAGACAATAGTAAGAGTGGGGAGGAGGGTCAGCAACCAGGGCGATAGAGGAGAAAACAGAAAGTATTTAATTAGGGAAATTCCAAAAAACAAACAAGCAGCAAATTGGCAGCAAATAAATTTTTAAATTAAAAAGGGCGAGCATCAATTAAAGTATTTAAAATCAGGAAAAAGGGGCAAAAACATGCAACAAATCTGAAAGCTACAAAGCACAAAGGTCAGAAAAAGTGTGGCAATGAAGGAGCACGATGACAGGCGAGAACTGAAACCATGGGTGTCTTTTACCATGCAGTAAAACATGACTGAGTGATGTTAGAATCATAACCAATGACAGGATTTTCTTCAGGGGTCGATTTAGGGGCAGACTAATCAAAATAGATGCTCACAGGCCTTCACATTTGTTGTCGACTGAACGCGTATCATTTACACTCCTGCTCTGGCTGTGCTGCCTCATCCGTGGGGACATCTCATGGGAACATGCAAACGATTTACAGGGCCAGCCCTGATGTGTCAAAGGTTACTTTTAAGCTACTGAATTTCATTTCTTGCTAGGCTGGAATTAAAACTGGCGTTCAGGCATCATCAGTCAAAAATATTTGTGTCACACAATGCAAAAGTATGTTGGTCTTGGCCCCAGTCTGGGAAGTGTGGGTTTAAATGCTCTCCTGTGGTGGAAATCTGGAGTGAGGTGGCCCACACTGAGCTGCCTGATTCACAGAAAAGCAGAGATAAACGGGACAGCCGAAGAAAAGCAAAAAATATAACATGATATTCCCAAAACATTTTAAATGTCTTCTGAGACTTCTCAAGGCTTATGTACCCACTGTGTTGACTGGGCTAGGGCCTGAGTTATCAAACTGGCTGTGCTGGGTGCAACTGTGGAGGAAGCCAACTGCTTTGTCTATCTTTAGTCCCAACATGTGGTTCTCAGGGTCTACATTGTAGAAATGTGAACAAACAGCCTCTACAGAAAGAAAAGCAGCAAAACTGACTCCAGTTAACACAACCGAGCTATTTTACTGCCAGATAAACAGCTACAGAGCAGACTGACTGTTCTCAAATGAACAGAATGAAGCAGCCTGTTCTCTGAGCTACGGTCTGCGCAGGCAGTAAACCAGTCTTGGGTTTCGGTACCTCTGAGCATTATTGCTTAAATCGACCCCTGCGGGTGGGGTGAAAATATGGTATGAAGGGATGATATTCTGTGTCAATGCTGATGAAAAGAGATATAAACAAATTATAAAAACAAACTAGTGATGATACAGTGGCTCATTCACCAAAGAACCTCATTAGTGGAACGCATCAGCATCCATGCACTACCTACAGCTTCTTATGAAGAATTTCCTACTACAACCATAAAGGGTTTATTGGTATTTCTTTGGTTAATGAATTGTTTTAACAGCAGACAGCAACAGAAATACCCACAACTAGCACATGTGGGCAAGCGTTGGCGTGAGTCATCTGAAAAATCTATTAGTGTTCTTTACTAACTAAAATGGAGTTACCTACCTCCCAGCCAGTACTCTGTGTAATAAAAAGTAAAAAGGGCATGTCACAGAAACCAAAAAAAGAGTTTCAAAGGCCAAAACATGACCATCAATGTAATGTATCATAAACCTGAAATGGTTTCAACGAGTATAAGTCATCATGCACATGAACGGGCCTTCTCTGGCCCAGAAATACACTTAGTGGTCGTCCTCTACTGGTTCATTTAACCTCTGGAATCTGGCACTGCCAGAAAACGGAGAAAACCACCAGAGCCTCAGCTGGATCCTATGAAATTGATGCACTAATCAACATCTACTGAAGAGCTGATGGCAGCTTCAGGGTAATTACCCCCACAGACAAACAATGTCAAACACCCAGTATCCCGTGACCAGAAAGCTGATTGGGGTGGGGGGCTCAGAGTAGCACTGGCATGTACTGGAGGAGGGTCTGCTGAGTCCTTGCCTGCCCTGACAGAAAGGCACGCACCCAGCGGGCCTCTCCGACAACGTAACGTGCTTCGTCAGAGCTGCCAAGTGCTCGTCTCTTGCTTAGCTGAGCTCTGCTGGGCTTTGTGGTAACTTCTGATGTCTCTCATCAAATGCTCAGCACCTAAGCTGGTGGGTTTTGCACCATCTAAGTTTAGAAAGGTTCTTTCAACAACTTATCCATTATATCAACAGGCAAATAAACCCCAACGTTTCTGGATGTCACCTCCCAGGCTAAAGGCAAGATACAGTCTTTTCCCCAGCATGCAAAACACAGTTCAAAATAACATCTAAAAGGATAAACTGACAGATTGGGATTTTTAGCTCTTGCATTTATCTGAAGTTACAGTGAAACCTGGTATATGATGTTCTCTCCTGTTTCTCATGTTAAATGTCCAGAGCGAAAAATACCCCATTAGTGATCCTTGCATTTACTGTGGATCACCAGTTGACAGTTCTCGTGTAACCTGATTAAAATGGTTATTCCTTAATGGGTAGTTTTCATTTGCGCTGAACAATAGAAGTTTCTTCACAATTCACACTGCAGCTGAAAATTCAAATCATTACCTGGTGAACAATCTTGCTGAATGCTTCTTGGAGTTTACCATGAATAGTAGATAGCTTCTTGGCATCTCTATTAGCTTCATGAATAGGAATAAGGACTTTGTAAACCTCATTAACTGCTTCATACATGCCAGCCTACAAAAATAAGGTCCATCAGATTGCTCCATCAATTCAACAGCAAGAGTAAGACATACTACCAGCATTTAAATTCTAAAACTGCAAAATGAAAAGGTGGCTTAGAAAGCACTGTGATGCAATTGGCATCTTTTCTTAAAATATACCCATGCATGAAAGGAATAAAATCCTGTTAACCCTGAAATCAAGGGCCCTACCGCATCACACGCTGCTACTAGTAAATGAGATTATTAATAGAATCGAGACATTTTGGATGGATATATGCACAAGAGCACAACAAGCTAAATAGGATCCTAACCAAAGCCATGGGGATTAACTATGGAAACTTAAGTGCACAGCACAGCTCATTCTATCCAGCACACCTTCAACCTAAGTGACTTCTGCACCTGCTTCTGGCACCCTGGGAGATGGGCTTTGGGCAGCTCCCTTTGGACATCTCTAATGGAGGGGATCCAGCCCACTGCAGGCAGAAGATGCTGCATCACATGGCTCAGCCAGCTCACAGCAGAGGTTCTGTCTTTGCCCTGGAGTTACTGCTGCTTGTACTTAAACCCACTGAAAGGTATTTCATGTTGTGTTGTGGGAAATGATTCACTTGCTTTCCTTGGTTTCTGATGGATATACAAGTACCAGCTCATTAACACTGCTCTCATAATGCTCTGGGCCCACACTTCTTGGAGAGGAGGCAAAACATGGCCTTTCTTTATTGTTGTCAACTCCCAAATGTTCAGGGTTGAAACAAAAGACACTGGAAACACGCAATGGCCTCTTGGTCCCAGATCCTGTTCTTTGCATAGATTTCTCCAAACGCTCCGTGCAAATCAAGCACTTACAACCAAATTAAACAATTTCACAGAGAAAATGTTTTCCTTCGTATTGCCCAGCAGTGTAAGATTGATGGAGAAGATAGGCAAAGAAATTAAAAATCTACCATGGAGAAAGATGCTGCAGCCTGTTCCAGCAATCCCACCAGACCAGCTTCTGTAAAATACTTTCCAGAACAGATACCTTCTTCATCTGGCGATACAACATCATCAGAAACTGCTGACTCTTCCAAAACATTGGAAGATATGTTCTAAGGAGAGAAAATGTAGATAAAATATTTTTACTAAATGTAATCAACATTAAACAATTTCAATACTTTGAAAGCCAGCAGATTTTCAATCAAATTCTAAAGTTTTTTAAGAGGTGGCTTTCATAGGCATTTTATTTCATGTTCTTCTGAGCCAGCATGGTACTTAAGCTTAAGCACATGCTTAAGCTAACTGAACTGGGCCACCTACACGTTCAACGTGCTGGTTTGCTCTGCTCAGTGTTGCCTGGCTTAACATGACCTGTCACAGAAACCGATTCCATCAACTGTACCCACTACACACGGGCCAGATCAAGTAGGCTAAAACCACCCGAATTAAATGGAGAAATAAACCCCCCCAGGATCCACTCAGCCTATGGTTGTAAGCTTAGGAGAACCACAACAGTCTTCCAGCATAATAATAGTGTTCAGATGTTGCTTTAATGCATCCTCCCCAAACCAAGAGCAGCCTGAGTGTGCAGGCACAGTACCACCTGGCACAGGGAGATACTCTGTACCTCAGCAGCAGATGACAAAACCCAACAATACATTACAGAGGGTGATTCCCACCTGAAATGTAACACACCCTACGGGGAGGTATTTTCGGTCTTCCAGCATGCTTAGATATTCAGCCACCAAGGCTGCAGAGTGGACCAGGCACTGGGCTGACTCAGCGTGATTGCTCCTCTCGGAGTGCTTTCCAGCCATGTTCTGCAGCCATGTCAGGCGGAGGTCAGGGGAGTTCTGATAGCCCTTTGCAATCCTGGTTGAAAAGAAAACCTCTATGATTAGCATTTACTTACTTCTGCTTCAATAGCAACCACCCTGGGTGCTAGGCTGTCTGGAAGTACAGGGGTAAGAAGCTATACAGATAGAAAGTTTTCCCTGATGCAAGTAGGGAGAGATGTCTCTACTTAGGTGAAGGATGAGACTGTCACTGACTGCTGGGGAATGGAAGCTACTTTTATCCAAGATAAGCTATTAAATTCTAAACAAAACCTATCAACACCACATTCAAACACAAAAGACAGGTATGTATTGGTCCATGAGCATCAAGACCTGGAACTGCTCCAAACTCAGGCTCTAGAAGGGCTTAAATGTGCAACGTCCAAGTCCAAAACCAAACAGCAAGTAGCTGTGCTGTTTTCAGGTGAAATGTGAACAGCAGCAAGCAGTTTAAAACAGGATTAAGTTCAAAGTAAAATAATTGCTAATAAAACCAAGTATCAAAGTCCACAGCAATACAATTCCTCACGGTCTAAACAGGAAGTGCAGTAGGTACAGAGATGTGCTCTGACAGCACATGGAGCACTGACATCTACTGTCCCTGCAGTGCAATGGTTATATACTCTACCTGTACATCAGGTCAATCAGCATCTCTGGATCTTCCTGGTGCTCCTTCATTTTGACTGTGTCAGAGAGGATCATGTGGAGGTTGAATACTAGATCCTGGACCTGTAAGAAATAAACTGCTGTAATGAACTGGCAGTGGGGATTGAGCTACACGCTGCTATGTTAAGACCACAGTTGCTCTGAACCTGGGTGTGTTTGCACCTTGTTGTCAGAATTAATCAAGGAGCTGGGTTTAATGTACTTAGGTGATTTAAAAACAAACAAAAAAAGTAGTTATCTCCTTCAGGGAATGCATGCAAATTCCATCTCTAGATGGAGGTTTAAGCACAGCCTATTAATGACCTATACATTTATTTTCTTGGGGCATTTCTTTTACCTGATCAGGAAATGTTGTCTCCCTGAGCTCCAGATCTTCTTCAGCATATGTCAAAATAGTCTTCAGGGAACGGCGCAAAAATTCTTCATTGAAGTTCTGGGATGTCCCCACCAGGGATGACAGAGACATGGTCACCTGCATTTTTACCCTGGCAAAGTTCTGCAACAGAGATAGCATTATGGTATTTCAACAACCTGGAGATACTGCCATGGTCTGCTGCAACATCAGTGCTCTGGTCATTGTCCCTTCCTCCTGACTGGTGTCTGATACAAAAAGAAAACTCAAATTTTCCAGAACAGGCCGCCTCGGAGCAGTGATTACAATAAACCTCTGGTGCTGCCAAACTTCATCATCTGATGACAGCCTCCCACAGCCTTTCTCCCCCAGGAATACAGAGAGCTCCCTCCAGCAGTTCCCAACCAGTTTACATGTAATAACCTAACAAAGTGCAGCAGGATACTCACGTTCCCAATCTCAAAGTTTTGCCTCATCAGAAGGTAAAGAGAGGCACTTGCATGTGACCGTATCGTGCTGATACTGCTGCTACAGTGTCTCAGGAGCCTCAGGCACAGATCTGCACACTGCTCAGTCTCTTCTTCAAACAGCAGCTCAGGGAACTGGAAAAACAGCACAGGAGAAAATCAGTGCTTGGGCAGACAGGAAAAAGGCCAGAGCAATCCTCAGCAATGAGCACACGCTGTTGTTAGAGTCCAATCCCCTCTGTTTTGAGGGGAACGATGCTAAACCGAATCACTTTTACGGTAAGGCAAAGCAGACTCACTGGCAGCACTGGAAGGCAACTCTTACTCTCACAGCTTGCTCCAATTTCTACACCCTTAGACTGATTTACATTGGTTCCAGGAACTCAGGCTTAAAACTTTTAAGCTTTTGCCAGTACACCTACAGAAACTGTGAAACTGTTTAAATTATGTAAACCAAATCCATTTTCAGTGAGATTCATACAGCTTAAATTCCACCTGTGCTTTGTGCTCTTTACTGGCTAGGTGCCTCTGCCCACACCACACTCAGGCTGTGTGAACTCTACCTTTGAGTGCAGCCATCAAACCTAAGTGCATAAATACAGGTACTGGCATGAAAACCAGTCAGGTTTTATCAACCCCCAGACCACAATTCCTGAAAAATGAAACAGGTTGTTCAGAGAGGTGGTCGCTGCCCTATCCCTGGCACCATTGCAGGGGAGGTTGGCCGGGGCTCTGAGCACCCTGCTCTGGTTGCAGATGGCCCTGCTCCCTGCAGGGGGGGTTGGACAGGATGACTTTTGAAGGTCCCTTCACACCCAAAACAATCTGTGATTCTGCAATTCTATAAAAATCAATACTGTACAAAATAGTAAATGATGGGTGAGGTGACCCCAGTGGAAAGGAAGAGAACAGTCCCATCCTTCATCAGTGCTGCTCAGGATATATTATAGCATTGGCAGAAAATTCACCTTTGAAACCAAAGCCCTCTGTGTGGCGAAGCAGTGTTGGAGATAAAGTGCACTTTGGTTGCAGGCCATGCTGTGCAGAAGCACTTTCAGCACCCCACCGAGGATACTCTCTTTGGACTCCGTCACAGAAACAGTCTGCAGTCAAAATAAACCAAGAAGTTGCATGAGCAAAATTAAACCTCCTGTGTATGTCTGTGTGTGTGTGTGAGAGAAAAACTGCTGAAAAGCCCTTTGACGTGGAGGAATTTCTCACTTGGAGGTGTCTTTTGTGCAGAAACCAGGGGACAAAACTGCCACGTGTCCTCGCTCACCCGTGGGGAGCGAGGAAAGAGCTGGGCTGTGCACACAGACCAAAAAGCCTGGAAGATTTCCTGCACCGTGCAAAGTACAGCTACAGGAGGCTGACCTGGAACCTAATGACTCGAGACAGACTTGGGAAGGAACTGGAGGAATCAGTTTGAATAGGGCAGGACTTGAAAATTCTTCATTACTGAGACTTATGAACAACTGCTTCTTCTACTGCAAGAGTGAACAACTTTCAAAAAGCCTGAAGGAAGATATTGACATTTTAAACCAAACTGTTACGGGCTGAAGATCAGGAGGGGAGCTGAGCAGTCCTGACAGCATTCAGGCCGTTGAGAGTGGCAGGAAGGTTTTGTTTAACAAAACGCTGCCTGGCCAGGTGATCACAGTGCTATTACATCTCTATGTTCTTATCATCCTTACCTGTACAACTATCTCTAGCGTATCCAAAATAATCAGATTGGCTTCCGTTGCAAGATTTCCATCGATAAGTGCCTCGTGTTCTATCTCTGCCCTTGATCTAATCAAAGAAAAGAAACCAGTAAAATTACTTTCTGTTTAAGAAGCAAACCTACATATTTTCCAGCCAAAGGTATTTTCTCATTAGCAGGAAACTCGCAGCAACAATTTGTATATTTAATATGGGACAACAGTACAAGGATATTTCAATGCATCCATTAAGAGGACAGAAAGAAACACTTGGGTTTTTACATATAGAGACTGACACAGGATTTACGTTCATCATGCCAGGAGAGATCACACTACTGTCTAACACTCTGTTACTCTCCCAGGAACACAACAACAGCTTAGAATCAAAGTCCAACTCAAAACCAGTTTAGTAGCATCGTTAGGCATGCAACAGCATGACCAGGAACAGAACGTATGGCTTTATGTTATAGGCTATGGACACATGGTGGTGCTACACGAGCTGGTTTATCCACACTGTTGCTCCCAGCAGCTACACTGGCTGTAGCATGGAGTGCAGGCCCTTGTCCGTTGAACCTACGTTACAGTTCTTGAAGATTATATTCCTCTCCAAGAAAAAAAATGGCAAAATTTAGCTGCTATATGCCAGGCACTCCCTTTCCTGTCATGTCTTACAAAGTTCATACACCCACTCACACCTGCAGCTCCTGGAATTCAGCAGCAGCCACCCAATTTCAGTGGCACGAGCTGCATCCGGCAAAGATCCAGCAGTGTATTTAAAGAGGCCAAGTACAGCCTGTCCTGCCACAGGTGCCACCTCCCCCAGACCCGTGCCACACCAAATCACAGTGGGGGGGAGACCCGGGGGAACCGACAAATCCCAACCGCACTGAAGGGCACGGCGGCTGCTCGGCTTTTGGACCCACATCACAGCAACCCTCCCCTGCCACCCTCTGCTTCCCCTGGGAGCTGGGTCATACACTCAGTATCCAGAAGATGAAGGCTTGGGGCCTGGCCTTATATAAAATAATACCCTCTGCAATTAGCTGTGCACAATTTGGGGTGGGAGAAGTCTTGCTTATTAGGGTTCAAAGGGCCAGACTCTACCTACACAAGCAGGACACACTTGCAGTGCCCCAAGAGGGGAGTGTGATGGACCCAGGTCACAGTGAGCAAGTATGGGTTAAAAAGCAGGTGTTTTAGAGTTATCTAAGCAGATTATTTTGTGGGGTGAGATACCATCCTTTGACCAACAAGGAATTCCACAAGCTATTCCACAGCTGTTTAACTTTCTCACGGTCCTCCTGGGAAGGAGAGGGCTCTGACCCAGTGCTGGCAATGAACTGATGAGTTCTTCAGGCCAAATTTTAATCTGCTGTAACTCTGTCCACAGCTCTGGAGTTGTGCCATGATGGAATTTCTATCTACATCACTTCATTAGCAGGTTGAAACACACTGGTCAGTTGGTTTTCCCAGTGCCTCAACAGGACTGGGGTTTTGGACAAAGCTGCTACTTGACATAACAAGAGATGACGTTCTTGTGTTGGACAAAGCAATTAGAAGCTGTGAAGATGTACTTTCTACTTCAGAAAGTGTCAATATCTTCAAGGGTGAAATTTGGTCTGATCTCCATCTGGACTCTGAAGACCCCATTCCTCAGTTTCTTCAGAGCTTCGCTCTGATTGATTTCCAGGGATTAGGAACAACTCCTTTGCTGGGAGGATGGAGACTGCAGGTGGCAACTTGAGGAAACTGAAAACGTGCACAGCGAAGCTCAAACAAAACTCCTGAACCCTCTGGATTAAACCACACCAAGAGAGGGCATTTTTAAAGGAAACGGGCATATTAAGCAAAAAGAGCTCATTCCAATCAGTTGCACACACACACTGAAAACTTCTGCCAAGCATCACAAACAGTGCTGTGATGATTGAGTCTGCAGATGTACAAAATGGCACTGTGTAAGAACTGCACACCAAGGCTACGGTACCTGGCTGGTTTGTGGCTTCTAAAAGCACAGCACATGTGGAAAAACAATCAAAGTGATGGATTAGGATAGGAAAGGAAAGTGAGCTTTGACAACTCCAGAATGCTCTTATGGAATAAGGGAAATATGACATGAGATATATGCTCTCTCTGCGAAAACTGTTAATGGATCTTCTCTCTAAATTACAGCTTACTGCAGGGTTTTAGGAAGGTAATAGATCGTATCAGTCTCTTTAAATCTCATTTTAAAATCTAAGCAAGCAAGGGACAGTGGAAAAGCAAAGAGTCAGGTAGGGCAGTGCAGGACTAAAAGCTATTTGCACACTGCCAGCCCTGTTCCAACCGAGGGCCCAAACCTGCTCGCATGAGACCTAAGTGGCCTGTTGCCAGTGACCTTCTACAGGCAGAGAGACCCTGCGTTCTCACGGGCGCTGTCACATTGTTAACGTAGAAGGATAAGGCAGAGTTACTTGTCAAGCTTTTCTGTGTTTTGACGCCAGTGAGTCATATCCTTCCTCCATCTCAAATTCTCTTGACTTCCAAACGCGCTCCCAGAAGGGCTTCTCTCTGCAGGATAACAACAAAACAATAGCAGTCACCTAACGCTCATTTTTTTTCCACGGGTAGCAACTCTAGATTCGTTCACAAGTGACAGGTGACAGCAAACTATGACTTCTCAGAGCCCAGAGATGTGGCGCTCACCCAAGATGTTTACAAGGCCCCTCACTGCGTCACCGCTGAGTGGCACGGGAGGCAACCTCACTTACAGCAGATTTGTAGGCAAGAGAGCAATGAGCTACACGAGCGCTCTGTGCGCGGCCACCTGCCAGCTCACCGCAGAGCTAGCGGAGAGAGGCAGCTGAGACACTCAAATCAGGGAGGTAGGTCTTGGGGCTGGGAAGAGAAGCACCTTCCTTGGACTGCGTAAGGAGCTTGGGTGTGGCAATCCTCAGCAGTCTGATGTTGCTGTCCTCAACCGGCACACGGTCGTGTTCTCAGGGGGGTGCAAAGACCCATTTTTCTACCTCAGACTCTTTTATGTCTTTATTCTCACCGAGGGGAGTGGAATTTCAAGTAACAAAGGCAACAAAGGTCCCTACAAAGGTCCCACAGCAACTGGCTCACACGTACCAGGATGCCTGTGGCAGAGGAGGAGACAAAGCCACAGTTCTGATTCTTGTCCTAACCCCTGGGCCATCCTTCCTCCCAGCTGACACAAACAGGGTGACACAAACAGTGTTTGCATCATCAGAAGGTGCTTGCTACCCCAACTACTGGCTCTTTCAAGCCTCATTAAGTCAGCAGAAATATCCAGGCATTTTCAGAGCTAACAAAGCAGATCAGGCAGTGTGCTTCCCACTCTGATCCTTTCACAGGACTGAAGGTGGCTCTGAAAGATGCGACACTAGAAGAAGTTCAGAAAAGAACACCTCATAAAGGAGACCTGATCACATCTACACGAAAGTCACCAAGTAACAAAGAAACTGCCTGGTGATGGAACCCGGGAAAAGCGTAGGGATTTTGCAGACCCAGCGAAGCATGCTGCAAACTGCAAACAGCTTCTTCTAGAAGCCTCTTTGCCTGAAGATCTTGATGGGCAGTATCCCTCACCACAGATGGCTGCAAGAGTTGTGGGGGATGAGAGTAACAGTTTTTGGGAAAAGGGCACCACAGAGGACATCTTTACTTACCCAGCTGTCCTCTGCTTCTTCGGACCATTTCCTGCCTTGCCCCTATGCTTCCCAAAATAGCTTCTTCAAGTTTGGCTCTCATGTCTTTCGACTTCTTGAATGTCAGACTGTTCATTCTTTCAAATACTTTCTTGCCCTGCAAGTTTCAAATGAGACCACGAGGGAAGACTCTCAATCTGGGATATTTTCTAAGCATTAACAACTCAAAAGATCTCTCCTCTCTACAGACATGCAGCAAGAATGTTAGTTGCTAGCTAAACCACCCAGACTCCAGCGTTGCTACAGAAAACTCTCTTGTTGATAGTAAGTAAAATGGCCAAGAGCTATCCCCTTCTCCTGCAGCAGTTCCCAGACGAGTGGCAAGCAGCAGAAACTGCTTAAGAAGTGAAACAAGGCACAGACACTTGCATGGCTGAGAAATAAGCATGGGAAAAGGCTAGAGGATGCACAGAGATGTGCTTAGCCCTGGGATTTTGGTTACAGGAAATACTTAGGAGAGAACAGGAAATGCCTTTCTGCAGTCGTGTAAAGGATGGGAGTGTAAAGTTCCTCAGCAAGCCCTAGAAGGAACTTCAGGAGGTTAATACAATATAGCAGTACCTTGTATTCAAAGCAGGATACGCAAAGATAAAGCAAATCCAGCAGGCGATTGAGCTGCAACACCGACAGGTCTGTGAACCACTTCTGCAAGACACTTTCATCCGCGTTCTTGAGCACCCACAAGAGACAGATCAGGAGGCTGCGGCTGGACTCTGTTGAGAAGGTGGAGTGCTGCCTGCCACTCTAAAAAAAGACATTTGCCACGCTTGTATTTCATGTCTAAACACTTCAGTCGTCACTAAAAGGATCTGCAGCAGCCACCACCCCAACCTAAATAATTACTAAAGAGGAGCAAGAAGTGAATAGACATTTTTTACTTGTAGCCAGGAGATTTCCCTTTCTCAACCCAACAGAGCCCACAGATAGTCAAGCACAGGAAGCAGCAGCTTAAACCAAATTAATCACACTGTATGAATGAACTTCTGTTCAGGCAGCAAACACCCACTTCCCTCAAGATGCCTTTAACAATCTCCAGCAGGTTAATGATTAAGCAGAAGGGCTCTGTTCATTATCTCAAGTATTTATCAGTGTTTTACTTCATAAAACCCAGACAAATACGGTCCTGACCAAGGTGTAAAGGGAGGAGGGGAGAGACATGGAAGGGCCTGTCAGCTACCAGAATCAGTTGGCTTCCCTCCCTGTGCAGAGAAGAGGGGAAATGGCCCATTTATGTCTCCAGCTAAGTGGGATTTAGATGTGGTAGGAATTTTTGCTTAGGGCTTACAAGCTCATAATGACCCCTGCACTTCAAAGAGCTTTTATCAGATTGTTTCAGAATCTTTATCAGAAAAGAGAATTCTTCCATTTTCTGAGGTTTGTTAATTTTTATCCCTGCTGGGTTATTTTCTTCTACCCTCTCTGAGACAGGCACAACAACAAGCAAACAAGATTTGTTCCCCCATGTCTTCCACCCTCAGCCTCCCCGTGTAACACTCAGCTGCTACAAGTCCCCGCCACTCCCTGAGCAGCCCCACGGGACCTGCGTGAGTCAATATTTGCTTGTTGCCCCAGATTGAGGGTCAAGGAATAGGGAGAGATGGCTTTGTACCGATGAGGCGAGTAGAAAACTGCTGGGCCGGGTGAGCTGAGGCACCGACGTTCCTGCGATGGCCATGGCGACTGTCTGGCTTATCATGCTTCCACCCTCGCTTTCATAGTCATCAACAGCGACGCAGCTCGGCCTCCCTCGCTGATTGTGACTCTCTGACAAGAAACACGTGCATCCAGTCAATCATATAAATGAATCCAATTCAGAGTTCCTCTCCCCAGGCTCCCTCTGCAGGGCTAGTTTCATTGAACCGCCTGGGAACGCAAACCGAAAATCATCTACACCCCTGTGGTCCTGCAGGTAAACAGGACTATTATTTGAGGTTGTGCAAAGCAAATAAAACAACACATTTTAAATGCAACCTACACAACCTCAGTATCTAGTACCCTTCTGAAAACAGACCTTTTGTCCCTCTGAATACTTCACTCCAAATCCTCACTTGCAGCTTTGCTGTGTCGTTAAAGTATATAGAAGACAATTCCAAACTGTTCCAGATGGGACTCCCTGCCCTGCTTTGAAATAAGCCAACCTCTGCTGCAATTCAGGACAGAGGAAGAGGAGGAACTCTGCTTATCTTACTTATTCATATGAGAATTGTACGGTACGTGGGGTGAATTTTTAAGCAGGTAGGAGACGTAGGGAAGGATGACTACACATACACAGTAACCACCTAGATGTAAACTACAACGCGTTGCTGGATTTTGCTTCGTGCAAACAAATGGGCAAATGCAGCTTTTGAGTGCTGACAGTCACTGAAAACACACTTTGCAAGTGCAGTTTAGGAAACGGCTGCGAAAACATGTCCAAGTCAACATGTCCATGTTGGACATGTTGACATGTCCATGTCAAAAGACGTGTCCATGTCAATGGACACAATCTCCAACAGCAAAGGGGTTTGCAGTTCCATTTTAGAACCCAAATCTGTGAGCAGATTGACATGTATTCAAAGCACAGAATATAAAATACCTGTGAAGTCATAAAGCTGAGGCACTGTTTCCATGATGACACCAATCAGAGGTAGGTACAGCATTGCCACCCGGGCCTTTACCTGCGGGTCGGCGTACCGCGGATCCGAGTCATGACTGGACAGCAAATTGTGTACCATATTGATGACCTTCTTATGCAATCCAAATAAACTGGTAAGAGAGATGGGTCACACAGATTAGTTAATAGCTTCAAAGCAAACTACACTTTGTAACTAAGGGGCTTGGAAAAAGAGGGGAAAAAAAAAAATATCCTGGCTTTTATTTTTAGCTTCATATAAATTGCCATTCATATAAACTGCCACTACATGTTATTTTTTTAATCTCCCATGTATTTTACAAATGGCTGGCTTTTCACTATGCCATATAAAATGTACAAAAAAATACCTTGTGGAGGTGCATACCCAACATAAGGTGAACACTTGTATTTTCCATACGAAAATAAAACCCCAGCTACTACTATACTGAAGTATGGAGTCTACTAAAGGCCACTGGGAGAACTCAGGGAATATGGAAAAAGGAGAGAAATTTGAGAGGACAGTGGGTTCAGTGAAACTATTTTTTGTGCTTTTTTTGTTTGTTTGTTTCTATTTAACACCATTTACAGAGAGAAAAACCCTCTTAAGACAGAACATTGTGTTTATCAAATGACCAGGAAGTTTCTGCTTCAGTTCCCCAAGCCCTCATCCAACCAGACCAGTAGTCTACAGATCTATGATTCTGAATAAAAAGTGTCAAAGAAATGGAGGGGTAAAAGGAAAACCAGCAAAAAACCAGCCTTCTTCATTATGAAGATGCAAACGGCAGCAGGGGCCAAGCACCATCCCCTTTTGTAGGGCACCTTGCATGAGCCTGCTCAGTGCTCATGCCTTGAAAACACTGAAAACTCCCCTCAATCTCTCAAAAACTGGCTCTGCTCCTTTCAATTCCCTCAGCCACCACACAGAGGCAAACCCCTCTCAGAGCAAATAGCAGATATCTCTGTAGCTATTTGCTTCTGTAGGTGACCCAGGCTGAGAAGACAACTTTACCCCATGCAGGAAGCAGCCAAGGAAGCTCACACATTATGCATTAGCAAAACAAGCTTCGATGTTCAGACCTGAGGTATTAAAACAAGTGCAGAATTTCAGGCAGTATCCACTTTACCTGAAAAGTAGAGTTGAGTTCTGGTTATAAAGAGACGAGAGGCTTTGACTGGATTGTTGGGGGTTTAAAATGATTAAAGACACACCAGTACAGGTTAGGAGGACACATCTTTCCTGGGGTTTTTAATCAAGCCATTAATGAGATGCTGCAATTGCTTGTTTGTGTAATCACTCAGACCCTTAACAACTAGGAAGGAAATGCTTATTGAAGTGACTGGTTCATTCAGAATAAGCTCAAAGAAACGTCTTTACCTACGCTGTGTTTCTAACAGTTCAAGGGAAAATATCCTGCAGGACACAGACCTGAATATAGGGAAAAACACCCAACAAAGCAGCATAATTCAGACCTAGGGCTACACGGATTTCTTTTTAGCTTGTCCAGAACAGAGCAAGTATCGTGACAGATCGATCCACGGTGAAGAGGAGGAAATACAGCCCACTAATCTTTCTAGCCCACTAATCTTTCTGGCTGACAATGTAATGAATTGATATTTCCATGCTTCAATCATGCTTTCTGTCATCTCAGACTATAACTATATGACTGTTAAAAGTCTTCACAAGCAAGAGAAGAGGACATCTGAACAGACTAGTTGACTTTACATGGTGATCTACCAGGGCAAATGCAGAAGGTTGAAGCCTGAGAAGAGATAATAAGCTGCAAACTGGCAAACAATAAATCCCAAATGCATTACTGGTGCACATCTCCACCAAAATTCAGGAGCTTTGATCAAAATGCATCTCCAGAGCTGAACTTGGATCAGGGGGCTCTTTCTGTCTAGGAAAGGTTTGAGAGAGGAGCTGTCTGACCAGTGGACATCAGCAAGGTCATGCTGATAGCTCCTTTGTGCAGCAGGACCATCCTGGTCCAAGCTTTGCTTCTAAGAACAGCAAGGTGAGAGAGCTCAAGAGGCAGGCAGGTGAAAACTGAAAGTTTGTGAAGAACAGAGGCAAATATGGTCAGAGACGGGACCTGATTTCTAACCCGTGTGCAGGATGTTCCTATGCTACAGAAAGGATTTCTGCAGACAGTACATAAGGGTACAGATTTGCTGTTTTTTCCATTCCAGACCCCAAAAACCAGGACTGCAGTGTGTCATGCACATATACAAGAAAAATTCTCATTTATGGCATTGCTTTCTTCTCCAACAGGAAACAGAACGAACGTTTAACTCCCGAGACCTCTTGGTAAAGGGGCATAACGAACCATGAATCATCAGCCTTTGTTGACTTGGGTGGCATTTCTGAGGCCACCTTGAGAAAAATGCCTGTGAGATAAAAGGGGACTGTGGAAGCAATCAGCAATTTCCACTGAACCCCTTTTTAAAGAGGTAAGGCAGAATACAGCCCTAAATAACACAAGTAACAGCCTGGATGTAAGGCTACAGGCTCCTACTTCAGAAAATTATTTGCTGCACAAGCCAGGAGTCACCAACAAACTCTGCACATTTGACTCTATCTGTCTGACCCACAGGGGCCTCATCGATGCATAACTTGGGTTCAGAAAGAGCTGGGAGGACCACACGTGAAATACACTGCAACATTTAAAACCACCAGCACCAGAGACTTTTTAAATGTTGAAATTGATTTTCCTGGTACAATTGAGAAAAACTCTTTTCCTCTTAGAGCTCCTGCAGTGCCCCTGTGGCAGGTGGGGGCTCCAGCAGGAACCTCTTTCCCTTCTACTCAGCTGGAAAAATGTGACTGAAAATCATGTTTACAAAGTCAGGGCTAAGGAAGTAAGAAATATTGAGGGGTATGGTGAAAGAAGAGGACTCTTGAAGAACTGCTTTCTTATTTTCTCAGCTCACAAATTTAAATCAATTCTGGCCAGGTCACAACTTGCTTCTCATCCACCACGAAGGACAGAAAACTCTTGGGGAAAAAAAAAAAGCTAAAACAACAAACAAGTGGAGATTTACCCTTCTGCATCAGGATCTAAAATGACAGCCAGCTCTGTTAACACGAGCCCAGCCAAGTAATGCTGTTGGCGGAAAGGCACAGACAATTCAAACATATTTGCAATCTTCTGGTCTTGGACATTTGTGGAGAAGCCAGAACTCTGTGAAAAAATAAAATAAAATAAAGAAGTTTCAGGAGTTGCATAATGAGGCCACTTGGAGCACAGAGTCAAAGCTTATGAACTATATTAAAAGCAGTTTTCAGAATTAAAGACAATCTCATATAAATTACCTTTTCCCTGTTTTGTTTGGACCGAGGCACATCCACTGACATTCTACCCAAGCTCACTAACTCTACTATTAAACCTGCTTGTTGTTACTGCCTCCTAAACACAGCACAGGCCTTAGGGAAGTTAAGCCAAATAACCTTGAAAAGTGGATTAGTTAAACTTTTAACTCTGGTACAGATGCTCTCATTCAGGCTAAAGAAGGCTTTAATTTGATTTAGTTTACATAATTTTGCAACTAATTAATCCACTTGGATGACACACTTGCTAATCCAGAGTACTTCCTCTGAGCAGCTAGGGCTAAGCTACGGTGTGCTAGAAAGACCCTGGGTTTGTAAAAAAAGGGTGACACTGGACAAAGGAGTTTCTCTGATGGTTCATTTATGTTTATGAGTTTGCCTAACGTAGGAGGGGACAGTGTGTGGTCACTACAAGGATAGGAATATGGGCATTAACAATAAAAGATCAAAAGAAGGCAAAATCTCTGTGGCAGGAAGAGAACTAATTTCTAAATAGACACTTCCAAAAAATATCAGCAAGCAGAGACTGAAAATAGAGGTGATACAACTGCCTTGTATGATTTAAGCCTCAGAACAAAGCTCAGCTGGCATTTCCACAAAGGATCCTTGTCACAACGTACCTGAGAAGTTGCTGAAGACACAGACGGTGATGGAGATGCAGGTGGTGTGAGCAAGCTGCAGGGTAAGTTCAAGGTGACATAGTGTTCGTGGCTGCAAATGATGCGAAGGAAGTCCAGCCTCAGAGACACCAGGTTACTTGGATTTGTTAAGGAATACAGCTTTGCAGACACCTGACAAGTTTAGCCCACAAAACTGCAGTTAGCACCAAGAGTATCATTGCAGCACGAGCCCCCCTGTCCCACCACTGCTTCCCAAAAATGCTTCCAAAAACGAACTAAAGCTCTTGATATCATTAAATGGTCACATCCACATTGTTTCTTTGTGCTACAGATTAAACTTCTGATGTGCAGGAGCCGTACGCAGCCCAGCTGATGGCATATATATCAACACAAGACATAGGTAACAGCTGAATTTATAGAAGCAAATGAAGAACTATGTACTACACCCATGATGTGCACATCCTACTGATGCAGGGGGGAGTTGTGAAAAGCAGGACCACCCTGTGTGATGCATTAACAGGTCAAAGACGCAGTTTGGCTAATACACAGTAGGCAACAAAGCTCAAATGCTGTTGCTCTTCTTGCCCCTTATAGAAAATTTTAGTTCCCGTGGCAAAAAGAGTCTAAGTCTGAACTCCTGACACCTTGTCATCTCCTTAGCACACAGTGTCGGCACCAGCGGTTGCAGACAAATGAATCTTTGTGGCTTGAGGCCTTTTTCCTGCCACAACATGGCAAATAAGCTTCTCAATGCCTAATGCAGGAACCTTCCTCATGTGGGAGGACACCTTGCATCCTCAGAAGGATGGACGGGGAGAGTAGAGATCAGTATGATGATTACAGGGGCAAAGTATCCTTGAAAGACCCGCTGACAAACCACGATAGTCTGAGCACCCTCAACAAAACCTCCTATTAATTTTTGATTCAGTTACTCTGAATGTGGTGAGCAGAGGGAATAATTCTTCCTTCCTGCTTCACGTCCATTCACTCAAGGGAGTTACTCCTACTTTACACTTAAGAGTGCAGTCAGAGTGGCGTAAACTCTAAATCACCACTGAGAATGCCTTGCCTACTCTAAAAAGACCTGAATAGCAGAATTCTGCATCCATACTTTACTGTCTGTCCAAGGGAAGTTAAGAGCAATAGGCCATGCTACGGTTCACTCTTAAGTCATAATATTTATCTGCATTCACCTGTTTGTAGCAGGTCTTAATAAGAGCAAAAACAAATCCTCTGTCCATGATAGACAACAGGTCATTGAGGAAAAATGCAAGACTAGTGTTGAGCCTTTCGACCATTTCTGTATCCTAGAGAGAAGGAAGAGAAAAAAGGGAAAGCAAATGAAGAGCAGCGTACTGTACGTTTTCAAACCACCCCTGGTCTAGGCACCAGCAAACCACACGCAGGAGGGCTGGTGCCCAAGGTCTGACTGGGGATCAGTTTAATTCTTTGCCATTACCTTCTGAAACCGAGAGACTATATCACCAGCAATTGTGCTGACCAAAGCAGTTACATCATCCATGAACCGCTCAGGAAAACGATTCTTTCTTGGCGCATCCAGTTTGTCAGCAAAATACAAATGATGCACCATGCTCTTCACCTATAGGAATATAAATCACAGCAGAATCACTCGCAGTTGTTGCTGCCCGTGTTTTAAACTACAGGCTGTAAGACAATAAGCAAGGTGTTCGCTCACCATCAGCTCGAAGAAGAACCAGGCCTGCTGTAGGGCCGCCTCCCGCACGCTCCCGCTGCACACCACCCACTGCAAGGCCAGCTCTTCGTGAAAAAGCTACACAGATTCAAATCCAGAGTTAGCCCGAGCCTCGAGATCACCTCACAAAAACAGTCCGCGTGAGAAATGGTAGCACGGTCCATGGGAAGTATGGCAAACAATGAGGGTAAGCAAAATAAATAACTGGGAACGTGACAGCAGTGGTGGCATCCCTTAAAGAAATCCCCACCTAACAATGGAGGATGTTGTTATGATATGTGATGTGAGAAACGTTTCACAGCATCTTGCTCCAAAACTGAATTTCAAGTGTCAAAAGAATTTTCCACCCACCCAAGAAGAAAAAAAAAAAAAAAAAAGTTTGGTGCTCAAATTAGTTTAGTTTAAAAGTCTACCTTTCTGCCTGGTCTGATTTTTGCAGGAAAAAGGAGTAAAAAGTGGACATATAAAGCAATTTGTACAAAGATGCATATTTACTGTGTAAAAGGACTTAAAACAAGAAAGAAAGAAATGTGGGGCTAAGAAACAGTTCTTTGGTTTCTTTTCCCAGGAGGACCAACCCGCAGACTGGACGCTGTCAGTGACCATTCTCGTGAAACAAAACGTCAGGAGTTTTGCCTTCCTGACATTGTTTAGTAGGATTCTTGTCTCCTCTAAAGGGAGGGAATGCACTTTGAAAGTAACTCCCCTTCACTTTCTGGAGTCACTTTGGATGAACACCTGGATAAGGGAGCTCAGCACACAGCCATCATGCTGGCCAGCTAACACATTATCATTTTGCACACAAGGGTGCATCATTTACATGTCTAGACGGTGCTATTCATATTTTCTGAAAGCCAGCAATAAAGTGGCTCCAAACAGCAGGGACATTAAATCAGAGAAGCTAGTCCTGATCATTTCATTCTTCCCAATTCAACTCTTGTCAGAATACTTCATATTCACTACAGCCTGGATATTCAGAGGTGCTAAGCAACAGGAGTTCCTAATGACCTCGGGAAAGAAAAAAATCAGACTATAAATAAAAGAATAGACTGCATCATGTTTTCAGAATGACTTGACCTCCCTGCCCCACAATATCAATTGTCTTCACTGAAATCTACCTTTTTAGTTGGTAATCGTCCTGTTAATGTTTGTAAGAAACTTGACGTCTCAGTGTGCGAAGACATACGATTACAACTTCGATCCGTAGCCTACGGAGTGGAGATGAATGAATGATGACAGGACATTAAAGTTTGCCGTGGATGGGTTTTGCAGCTCAAGGACAACGTACGTTTACAAAAATACTGTTCCAACTGCAGGCTTTTACTGTCTTTACACCTTTTTATGCATTCTCAAATTCTTAATCATTTACAGATTTGGTTTTGACAAAAACGACAGTAATTTGATTGGTTTAAGACATACAGGCTATTTAAATAACTGCATGTTCTTCTGCACAAAGACAATGCTGCAAAGCATGAAACTTTTTCATCGTTGTACTTTATCAACATGCATATGTCAAGGAGGTAACACTTGGAATTTCCGTCCATACCTCTCAATCTACCAGAGACCAAGCGCGTGGGGACGTACCCCACAGCAACGCTGCTGCTGGCACAGGGAGTGAGAACATTACTCAACTTCAGTTCCTGATGGAAATAATTTGCCATGAGTGCAACCGATCTCACACTAAATATTTCTGGAAGATTGACTGACAAACTTGAAAGGAGGTACAGTTGAGAGGTACGTTCAAGGCAACCATGCAGTGGAAAGCAGCAGGCAACAGGGTCTAAATAAATTAACTCCTTCTCACTGAAGCTGCTTATAAAGTTTTCATACTTTGCAACACAGAACAGATACAATTGGCCCTAGCAAGTCACTGGCTCCAGCACTCAAATTTACATGTTTTAAGAGAGAATTTTACAGGTGGTAATCAATTTTGGTTTAACAATATTCCACTCAAACAGTCATGACGGGTTACTTGATGATGAATACTAAATGTTTGATGAAAATGGCGAAATGGTTCACGACATCAAAAGAAATGGCAAACATGGACAAAACTATGAAGCTGTGATTAATGTTCCTACTTAGAAAAGTGCTCCACCTGAAGCTGAAAGTAGTGTTAGAGAGAGAAGAAAATAACAGAAAAGAAAAGCAGTCACAGCATTTACATTTCACAGACCAGCAACCACTGAAATGAAAGAAGGGAAAACGTTCACGCATTTTAAGGTTTTTCATGCAGTGTGGTGAGGTGGTGGGGGAGAAGATGCTCATTTATAAAATAAAACTCACAAAGATTTCAAGGAATAAAGAAAGAAAAAAAAAAATTAAAAACGGAAAGAGAAACCACCAAAATCAGAGTATACACCAAAAGGAGGATATTCTACGGGGAAACATCACGGAAAACAAAGTCAGAAAAACCTCTACCGAAGACACCACCTGTGTTGACTCTGCACTTGGGCTGGGGTTGGATCCCCATGGGGCTGCTTTTGGACCACCAGTGTTTACCCAGGAATTGGAGCGGTCTAAACCCTGGGCATATAATAGAAAGCAGTTGGGAAAGGAAAGAAATATTACATGTTGCATGCGATACAGTAGACAAAGTTTAGTCCTCAAAAGCAATCAAACAGGAGACACATCGTCAGTTAGCGCTGTTAAAGCTGCAGGAATTCCCAGGTGTCTGTTGAGACATTTGAGCCCAGAGGATTATTTTATATCTTGTACCTACACCACATTAATAATGGCAACAGCTCTGGTCCAATCCATCCTATCTGTAATGCTTGACATTCAAAAAACTATCCCCCTCCTGAAAAATCCCACTCTTACTTTGATCAGTTTAAGCCCAGTCACTTCAGTCGATGGAGCCAGCCTGGAGTTACCGTGTGACCGAGGAAAACTGCTGCACAGATGTGAAAACCACAAAGGATGCTCTCTGAAGGTTCCAGCACTTATAGGGTAGACTGGCTTGTCACTCCACAGTTTATGAGCTCTACAACTCTTGTGGAAATGCTGAGAAGCTTTGAAGAGACCAACTGTCAGCTCTCACAGGGTTTCCTACTCATGGAATAAAAATCCAGCACTGCTGGTAGAGTAACCTCATGAATGGGGTTTCACATGGACACTCAGGTGTTTTCTCTGGGCAGTGTGGCAGAGAGAAAAGAGCACATACCTTTTCTGGAACCAGCCTGCTTTGCCAAGCAAAATATTTGAAAAAATCACCCTGCTTTTTAAAAGCTCAAATTAGTTTGTACTCCAAATTTTCCTGCGGTGGATAATATGGGCAAAATTACTGTGGATCCCTCCTCTCTCTCTGCTCCCTTCTCCTCTCAGAATGAAGAAAAGGGAAAATTTCAACTTGTGTTTGTCACCCAGTCTGCTCCCAAGTCAGGAGCATTCAGTGGGATTCAGTGGCTGTTCCTGGGTCCCAGGAACCAACTCTGATGGTGGCAGTTTTGCAATGCCACAACCAAATAGCAGTTCTGCGCAGATCCCACGCATCGGCTTCGACCCTCGCCAGATCGAGGGCTTTCATCCGAGTTTTTGTACAAGCTTAGGGCTTTTTCCCAATAAGTGAAGCAAAGGTGAAGTCCATTTCATCACAGCGATTACCACCAGCTGCAAAGCCCACCCAGCCTCACAGTCTGTTTCTCTCAGCAAAGAAAAAAACCCCAAGGTTGAGCCCAGCTGAGAGCTGTAACCTGGGACTCGAGCCATTAATCCACTGAGCTATCCCCCTATGCAGACTCCAGCAATGCTGTAATTTTGCTTAAGATGTCCAATAAAAAAAAATACTGAATGCACATAGAGAGAGTGTTTTAATCTCAATTACTTTTTGGAAGAAATAAATCAAAGCTCTCTGCCCTGCTCAGACCCATAAACATGCTTTATTTTGCTCACAGTAAATTGAAGTCGAAAGGACTTTGCAGAATGCTGAACTAAGCTCATGTTTTGTAAAATCAGGTCTAATTTGGAAAACACCTTTATCACACTCACATTTCTGCTCACCGCCTTTCTAATCGTGTCACTCTGGGTTTGAGGATGAAGTTAAATATGTACTGTGTTTGCAGAGGCAGAAATCATTTTGTAAAAATCTGAAAGGAAAAGATTCTCCCTCTTCGGAAAATAAAAGGGTACAAGAGCTTCTTACTGCTTGGCAGAGTCACTCAAAGGTTCACAAAGCTGCTGTTAAATTCTGTTCTATCCCTGGGGTTCAACCTGCAGCTGGATCCATGCAGGAAAATAACACCCATTTGTGAAAAACCAGCTGGAGCAATGGAACTCCACAATCTTTTCTGTTTTATTTTTTCCAGCACATCTCCAACATTTCAGGAACACTTAAAGTGTAAAATCTCACCATAGATCTTTTTAGACACTTAATAAATTTGCTGTATTGGGGAATAAAATTTACATGGCCTCAATTCAGAGATGAAGGCAAAATAAGTGACAGACCCCAAACCTCCCCATATCTTCCAAATCCTGTAAAGGAGATGATGATTTGAATTTTCTAAGTAAGAAGCTGATAGGGGGAAGAGTTAAAGCATATTTACGAAACCTATAAATATCTTACATTACAATAAAGAACACTAAAGGACTGGGCTCCCAAGACTTCCATCAAACAATAAAACACTGGGGGGTTTTTTAAAGCAGAAAGTCTCCCACCACAGATTCTAATTCGTAGGGCAGGTTCTCTATCTGGGTACATGTGCTTAAGCCTTTACTTGAAGAAACAGAATAGGAATTTTTGCACCCTTTTACTCTTTTCAGCATCTCAAGAGGCATCTTATTCTGTCTCTTGATATAAACAAGCTGCAATCATTATATTCAACCAGAAGTCTTCATAGTCAGACAGCTTAATCTCTGATGCTCAGACTAGCCTAAAGGAAACTTCCTCCTCAACAATTACTCACAGAATAGGTTTTTTCTTTAAAGCCTGGAGTACATCTCTAGAATTAAATCTCTCTTCATTTTGCATTGTGACATTATTCACTAAGCCAGCATGTGCTAAACTTCTGATAGCCTGTGTAAATTCCATATGCACATCAGTGCCTACGGCATTTCACAAAAGGTCAGGGAAGTTTAATTAGCAAGTTACTGAAGTGGTCTTTAAAATATTTTAAGACTTCTAAGTCCAAACTTTGATGTAAAAAATAATGATTTGCCTACCCACTCTGATTTGGTCAGCAAATTACATTGTTACTCATTTAAAATTGGTAAGCTCTTTCCAAAGCCATGTTTTTCTTGCTCTTACAGAATCCAGGACCAACCAGAGTCAAGCCTGTCTGGTCAGGCTGATGGCTTTATTAACCAACTTCATCACTGATCTTCCAAAGGGTGGAGCAGAACAGCTCTCTGAAAGGGCTCAGGAATTCATCTGTGCTGGAAGAATGAGGGCGCACAGGTAGGAGAGCATCTCATCTTGGTCTAAGTTGTCACAGCTTGAAGATTAAAAAGGAGAACCTCGGACAAGCCAAGGCATTCCTCTCAGGGAAGGGAATTAACCAACACTGCAGATCTGCCCTGGCTCAGACCACCTATTTTAGCCACAAAAGTGAAGTGCCCAAATTGGGACTGTAGCAGTCCTATGCATTTAGAAGCCACCAGAGAGGGACAGGCCCTTCTGCAGGAGATGCACATACTGAGCCTTTAAGAGCCCAGTGAGACCGTGGCAGAAGCTCTGCTCTGACGCGCCCACACTGGAAAGCCACTTTTAGGTGTGGGGAGTCAGTGGGGGTGCAGAGTTTGCACCATGAATCCACAGAGCAGCTCAGCTGGCTGGACCACGGCTCACTCACTAACCACCCAAAATCCTCTCTGGCCCATGAAGGGATTTGGAATATTCCTGCTGCGCGTGAGACATCAGCTCTGGATTAAGTAGCAGAAAAAGCATCTGAGCAGCTGTTAGTGCTGAATGCAGAGGAGGAGAGAGAGTTTTGGTTTGGGACGTTAGAGTGGGATCACAGGGCAGCAAGGTGCTAGGGGATGCAAGGTTTGGGGAGACATAACAGAGCTGGTCAGAGGGTATGGCTGCTGGCCTTGTGAAAAATGAGGCAGTAAAACCATTCTATCCTACTAGTCTTGGGGAGACAAGTCCAGAAGGACTTTTGCCCCTATGCACCATACTGGTGGGAGTAACAATGCCAGGATGGTCTCCAACAAGTCAGAGAGATCAGCAACTATTTTCAAGAAGTGAAGTTTCAGTAGCATTGTCAGCAACTGCCAGAAAAAGTCTGAGAAAGGGCCATTAGTAAGGACATCTTTTCATAAGAAAGAAATCACAAAAGCTTCCCTGTTACTACTTAAAAAAATAAATAAAAGATGCTGAAGCTGCTGTAAGACCCTCGGCAGCGCGCGTACCTTACTGCCGATGATCGAGCGAACTTCATCGTCTGGTGAGGTGGGGGTCCCAGATATGTCTGGGTTGCTGTTGCTGAGGCTCCGCGAGCGGTTCAAGTTGAGGCTTGCTGGTCGGACAGCAGATCGAGCCATGGTGGCGTAATGCACCGATCCCCCTAAGCCACCGGGACCTACGGTGGGGTACAAAAGGACATCCTGTTAGACCATCGATCTGAGCCTTGATCCCGTGCTGCTTTACACCAGCCTGGAGCAGCAAATCCTTTGGATAATGAGTAGGTCTGGCCCGTAAGGAAATCTTCTCTAAGCCGTCCCCTGCCTGGTTCTCCAAGACAAGCAGCAGGGAGAAAGGGATGGGATTAAAAAGCTGTTTTATCCACTCATCTGTGGGAAGCAGGAAGCTCCCTGTGGCTTTAGGCTGCCAGCGTGAAGGACGCCTTTAGCTAAAGGGGTCTTTGCCAGACCTCAGACTCAAAAACCACCAAAGAACTGGGCACAATTTCAAGTACGCAACCTTCCCAACCCCTCTCGGAGGTTTTCCACTCCACGCAAGAAGGAAGCGGTGCGCACAAGAGTCCTTCTGAAGCCCAGTTTTCTGTGGCTGTCATTCAGAACATCTCTTCCCCCGTGCAGATAGATCTCTTGTTCTCAGCAGGGGTGGAATTAATTTGTTTCCCTCCTTCACCCAGACATGTGTTTTCAAGTACTTCACACTTCTTTGCCAGTATATCCACTTTTGCTGGAACCAGATCAAAGTCTGAAAGTACTAGTGAAGGAGTCTGGGAAGCAGGACAGTCCAAGAGTGTACCACGTCTGTCTACTTGCCACAGAAAACAAAACTAAAAACCCCAGTGTTTTGCCAGAACTTAGCCTCATAGTCTTTCGGCGGTGACACTTAAAGACCATCAAATAGTTAAATCCCTGACGTGGTTAACAGTAATTAAACTCCTCTTGTAAATGCCTACGCTGGATCAGAGAGAAAGTTAATAATGGCTTGGCAGGGAACCAGCCATGCAGTTGGAGCTCAAGAGCACCTGCCAGCAAGCAATTTCTGCTTGCTTTTAACAAACTGTGACTCAGAATACCATGAAAAAGGAGGTACCTGGTGATGGTGAGTTGGGATAGGTATTCGGTAGGCGAAAAACGTAATAAATATAGGAAGCAAGAAGGCTGTTTCTGCCATGCTGGTCCTGGTTTCCATCCAAGTTCTTGTGAAGTCTGTTTATGATGGATGCCATCGCTTCAAAAGATGCTTGGCCCAGGTTAACTGAAAGTATTAAGTGAGGATTGTTTTAAACTGCAGCAGTGCTCACGAGCAAACCCTAAATGTGCATTTCGTCCACCTTCTAAAGGATAAATGGTGAAGACTGTTAGGAGTATTTACAGCAAGCATTTCTCATGACAATGTGAACAACCTGGTCTTTGAACAAGGTCTAATAAACAGCTTGATAGGAGGACAGGTGCTGCAGTGGTAGGCTTCCACTTTTATTAATAAAAGGAATTTAATTAATTTAGGCCTGATTTCTGGAATCAGCCCAACTTTGGTCATCAGCTGCAGCGGTAACAAGATCAAGTCCTTGTTTAATTGATGGATAATATCCTTTGAATATTCATCGTACTTTTCTCAGTTATCTCCTCCAGTTAAGCCTTAGCCAAAGTATAAACTGTATGAAAAAGAACAATTCCATTCTGGTTTGAGAAATAAAACTGTTCTAAAAATGAGTACAGAAATTGATACAGGGTCCAAGGTAGACACTCTAAACAAATCAGGGATGAAGCAGATGATAGCCGGAGACTGCAAATCTTTGGTTTTTAAAAGCTAGACACTAATGTCCTCAATGCTCCATGCAGACAAACTAAAGCAATTTAGAACACTTGAAGAGTAAAAGAGCTTTAAAATAAAAAATCAAGTAAAATTATTTCCTAGAAAGATAACCTTTCTAAAATAAATGATTTGCTGTTTTTAAAGCAGTCTTAGATACCTACATTCCATCACATCCCAATTCAAGTTTCCTATGGAAACCCTCAACCATTATTTTAAATACTAAGGATCTAATCCTGACTTCCTCTTGAGATTGTTTTTTGTACTGCCAGAGCATAGCCCGTAACAGGGAGCAAAAGGAGGGATTATTCATGCTGATTATTCAGTACTGGATCCACAAGAACTGGTTCTAGAGGAACATACAGCATCTGTATCTTCTTATCTTACCTGCTTCCAAGACTTTCCAGGGTGACTAGTAAGGTTGAAATTCTTAGTTTCTGACTGTCAGTAAGGAGACATCTTAAAGGCTCCAGCACTAAGAAAATGCTGAGCATCCAACTCATGAAAGTCAGGTCCCTTTCTGGTGTCTCCACATGGACACCAAATTACCAGTCATTCTTGAAAACGTTTGTATTAATATCTTTGTATTAAATATTGCTCCTGTGTATTTCACTGCTGACCTGGATGCCAGCATGTTTTATTTTGAAGCTACATGGTATATTAGTGGCACTAAAATAAAGCATAAAAATGGACTTTTTCATTTCTACATAAATATGATCAAATTGGAAATGTCAAACTTTCAGCCACGTAATTCTCCATAAAACTTAAATAGAATACCTATTTGGCCTGCAATGACAGGAGGTCTTACTACCAGAAGAATCAGTTTGTCAAGCAGGAGATGAAGAAATCGCACTACCGGCTCCAGTTGAGAGGAATTTAAAGCTGAAATGCTGCTCTTCAGTTCATTTTCCAAGTTGTTTTCCATAATTCTCATGTCTCCTATTCGCACAGGGAACATGTGCTCATCCAGAGCATGGACAAGTGCAAAGAACTTGTCAAGGTAAGGGTCCTACACACAAGCAAAACAAAACCAATAATGAGCAAGAAGCTCCAAAAGTAACTGCACTTCCTATGGATACGTACTTCAT
This sequence comes from Megaceryle torquata, assembly GCA_024611175.1. Taxonomy (NCBI): domain Eukaryota; kingdom Metazoa; phylum Chordata; class Aves; order Coraciiformes; family Cerylidae; genus Megaceryle; species Megaceryle torquata. The sequence continues at coordinate 68,638 of JANIJG010009802.1, forward strand.
GGATGGATTTTCTCCCTCATTCTTCTACCTGACCATTTAATCCCACACAATTAGCAGAAACTCAACATCTTTGAAAGCTCTGCCCCTGTGTCAAACTCAACTGAAATCAGCTGACATACAGAGGTCATCAGGGCAAAACCAGAGGACCCACAAATTGTGTATTCTTAGAAAACCAGACAAAAATGCACTAATGACATCTTACTACTTACAACACAAATAAAATACACAAAAGCCAGCAAGTGACATACTGGAAATTAATAAAACAAAGTTAGTTAGTCAAAACAATTGTCATCTTTCTTTTCAAGTCAAAGAAAGATGAAAAAATACCTGGAGAAATAAGAGGCAGAAGGGAAAAGGAAAAACAAGAAAACATCATAGGCCTGGACTGCATGTTAGATCTGTTGTACTAAATACAACAGTCTGAGGTCTCAGAACATTGTTGGCCATTCACCCCGTGTGAATAAAGGCCAAACTGCTCATATTTTTAAGCAGAACTTCTCAAATATACTCACAGCAGAATGTGGAGTAACCGGGCTGCTGGCTCAGAACTGAAAATGAGATTGTAATTTCACTACAAGTAATTATTAGACTCGTCACAGTATCAACTTCGACAACATGTCAACTGTCAAATGACTACCAAACTCTCTGCAACACAGTGACTGCTCTTAACATTTACCTGAGTGTGGAGGGATGATACAGCAACAACCTCTACGTTGAAAACCCCTTTGTGGTTATCCACCCACTTCATCCCAGGGAGTGGAACCTGCAGGTTAACAGAAAGATGAGTGAGGATGTGATGGGAAGCAGAGCTAAGGCTCTTCTAGTTACAATTGCCATTTCTTTCCATTTTATTCTTGTTATCACATGCACGTGCCCAGACACACACACAGTCTAAACTTAACTCTTAGATTATTTACTTCTTAAGCACCGTTGGAAATACACACACACACAAAATCACACACATACATGTACAGATCCATTCATTAATTTTTTAGCAGAAGTGATTTCCCACATATACGTACACATACGTTCATTCATTTTCTCCCAGAAGTGATTTCCAGCACAAAGAACAACTCACCTCTGGAGAAAGCACTGAATAAGCCTGTGGTGGTTTTTCCAGTGAAACAGGGAGGCAGAACTGACCAGTTTTTAACCGTCCATTTTGAAGCATCGGTATCCACTGTAAGAAGGAATTAATTAAAGAAAAACCAAACCCACACACTTAATCTTAAGGCTTTCTTGAATTTCACAGGCTTGGCTGTCAAATTCTCAGATTCTACAATGATGTGCAAGTTGAGAGTGATGTGAAACAAACTGCAAACAAATGGTTTATGAATATATCCCGTGCTGAAAATACAAAGACTGAAAGACACTCACAGTGTATCCGACTGGAGTCTCCAAGGGGGTGTTTTGTTTTTGTTGGCAGCTGACGTGGTAGAACGTAAAAAGCAGGTGGTGGTGGTCGGTTAAAGTGGCTGGAAGCTTAATCTTGATTTCCTCATGAAAATCAGGCGATCTGTGCAGAGACCAGACCCTCAACTGAATCACCAATACAAACAGTGTGGTTCACTGTCTTCTGCTTAAGACTAAATCTTTTGAGTGAAAGGGTCTGGAGGGAAGTATATGGACTATCCTGAAGGATTAAGACTTCACTTTCTGATCACCGAGGACTGGAAAAACTTGGGGTACACATTTACAGGGCACAAAAGCTTAAAGCAGCAGCCCCCCTGCTCACGCAGGCACTCTGAACCACGCTGCTCCCCACGAGCTACAGACTCTTGTCTCAAGGTGGACATGGCCACAACCCCCAGCCTGGAGGACAGAACTCTCTTCCCAGTACATCTCTCCCTGGTACAACTAAAGACTATCAACACCTTAAGGTCAAATTCAGCACTCCTCACCCCAGCTGCAATGAAATTCTTTTCAAGACTAAGTACTTCCAGTTTGTAACTACAGCCCAAAAGGCTCCAGCAAAATAATGAAGCACATGAGTTTATCACATAAATCTTCATTACTAATGCAATGCTTGTACTTAAAGCAACTGCTGAGCTGGGCTACGTGCTCAGGATCACAGCCCCTGGCACAATGCTCTTTTGTACCAGAGCAAACAAAGACTCCATCTCCCAGTCATCGCAGAACTCTAACGACAGTATCAACTGACCCTGCAGTTGCTGGGAGTGCTACCCACACAGTCATCGTTAAATGATTAACACTGAGGCAGAGTCTCTGGTGAGTTACTCCACTTTCACACTGGTAAAACTTCCTTTGGGTGGAAACATGCTATGCACGTGGCTTTGTGTACTTTCATAAGCTGTCGTGTGTTTTACCTGTTGTGATACACTACAGCAGTGTATGCTTCTTTGGAAAATTCAGGACAGCTAGACTTGCCAAAGATGACCTGCAAAAAAGTGAAGAAGAAAAAAGAACATTCCCTTATAAAACTCTGCCAAAATTTTCTTCCATAACCCCACAGAGACATTTAAAGCTCCACTCATGAGTCTGTGCAGCTACATACAGTTACATCTGCCTGTTATTCATCTCTGTATCATAGAGCCACAGAATCCTTTTGGTTGGCAGAGCCCTTTCAGATCATGGAAACCAACCATCAACCCAGCACTGCCAGGGCACCACTGACCCGTGGCCCTCAGCACCACAGCTCCACGGGGGGCTTGGAAACCCCTCCAGG
>JANIJG010009802.1:71423-81848 GCA_024611175.1 Megaceryle torquata
CAGGGCCCTCAGCTGCTCCTCACCACCCTTGTGCTCCAGCCCCTTCCCCAGCTCCGTTGCCCTTCTCTGGCCACGCTTCGGCCCCTCCATGTCCTGCTGGGAGTGAGGGGCCCAGAACTGACCCCAGGATTTGGGGAGCAGCCTCCTCAGCACCAAGTACAAAGGGATGATTCCTGTCCTTGGTCCTCCTGGCCACACCGGTGCTGACACAGCCAGGATGCTGGTGGCCTTCTTGACAGTATTTTATTTAGTCACTGAAGAGTTCCAATTTTAATAATCCCAGTTACACAAGCACACAGATATGCAGAACTGGTGAACATAACCACCCCTATGCTGACATTCACCAACTGCTGATCACTTTTGGTCCTGAACACAAGTATAACTATAACCTTTAGTTTTCTTTTTGGCATGGAAGCAAAGATTCTACTCCAAACACAAAGGTGTCCACTGCAAACATCCCAGGTCAAAATACCAGCCAGTATATTTATACTCTGCAAACTCTAAACAAATAAACACCTTGTTCTAAAATATTGTAATTTTCTATTCCTGTGTTATTTTGAAATATATTTCTGTGAGTTTTTCCTTCACACTGGATTTTACAACTGCAACGTGTACTCTGCGGTACTGACACGGAGCACGCGACACTTTCTCACCGGCATGGCGTTGCTTGGGTCCTCTCCGTACATGAACTGGACTTTTACAGTGATGTTCCTGGCAGACCCTTGGCGGTTGGCAAAGTTAAGGCTCTGAGGATACACATAAAGAAGATTCCTACAAGAGACAAAAGCATAGAGTGAGTATCTCTACGTGAGAACGAGAAGGTTCACACCTTTCTTAATGCTGTTACTTAAATCTCTACAGAACCACTCAAAGTGAAGAGTTTGACATTTTCCTTTAGCCAGCTGGTCTTCTCTTCAATGTAAGTGCACAGTCAGCCAAGCAATTTGTTAATGATACCCTATTTTAGACATCGACATTAATATTTTTATTAACAGCCATCATAATTTGAAATATCTCCTGTTTATAAGGGTACTTGAAGAATCCATCTAAATATTTCCATGGATTCTTCAATCTGTGAAGCTCAAGTAGAAAGCAAAGATGACTAGAAAAGCACTGAGAAGTGTTTATTCAATATAGAGTGGCTGGTTCCTGTTAAATACCATCCTTGTTGTGACCTGTCCTTTTCTTTTCTTTCTTTAAAAATCTCCTCACGTTATTATGTCTTCAGGTTTCACCTCTCCTCCAAAAATGGATTAAACTAAATGGCTTTCTGTAGCTTCAGCAGATGGGCAATCCTCACAATGATTCAGATGGAACAGTGTCTCCAGTTCCACGCCTCAATACCACACTTTGGGAAGGATGGGGATCAAGTAGAACTCAGATCTGAGAAGCAAGAATTGCCAGGAGCTCTGGAAAACAGCGGGGATAGCCAGAGAGACCCGGAGTGGGGCCACAAGTAATGACAACACTCCTGGGTAGCAAAAGACCTGCTGCAGAGACTGAAGTAATAAAGTGATTATCACATCCACAGGGAATGTGACAGGACTTAACAGGCTGAAATGGAAGCACGGGAGACGTAGGTTCGATACGAGGGAAAATGTTCTGACTGTGGGCTAGTTAAGCAGTAGAACAGATTGCCTGGGGAGGGTGGGAAATCCCCGTTTTCTGGTAGCTGCTGAGGGCTGGTGAGGCAGACACCTGTCTGGAATGGTTTACAGACAAGGTGTGCACATTTTGGATGCCCCTTCAAGTTCCATTTCTCCTAGTCTATAATTACTTTAAACACAACAGGGACAAGATGCAAAATTCTGCAATATTTTCCAGCCTCTTAACCCTGCTGAGTCCCTGCCAGCAAAGTGCAAGTTGGATTCACACGTCATTAGCAAAACTGTCCACTACAAGCCACCGCCTGCCCTGGGAGCAAGTAACTTAGACCTGGGGAGAGTTCCTTTTAAAGACAAAAAAAGCCACATCCCCTGAACCATTCCACTCAACTATTCAAAGGAAATACACCCTCTTTTGCCCCAGACAAGCAAAAGGTGCACGAATTATTACAAGTCTTCGGAAAGTCAGCCTGGAAATTCTTTATCCATCTCCCACACAGCCCTGCCCACCAGACCAGCACCATTCCCCCTCAGACACCCTGGCTCCTGCGGCTCCAACATGAGGGATCAAGAAGGATGCTCACCACAGGTTACTCAGCAGCCTGATGGTCAGCAAGAAGCTCACATTGCTGCTTTCAGTCTGCTAGGGATGGGTGACTGGTACGTTGCATTCTGCCCAAACACTGAAGCAACCAATTCTTTAACAAGCCCTAACTTTGTAAGGCAAGAGAAAAAAGAGGTTCCCTGCTCCTCTGTACCCCTCTGGGAACTATCCAGTGAATCTGAACATAATTTGCAAGCACTTTCCAACTGTTCCTTATCCCAGAGAGACAAGAGACAACAGATGGGCACAGAAAACTGCAGTGAGGAGCACAGCAGGACAACATTTTAAGCGTAATAAAGCAGCCGCTACGGAGTGCTGGCAACAGTAGATTGAAAACAAAAAGACTTTTTTTTGATCGTCAGGAGGGCAGTAATTCAGTTGTTCAATGAAGGCACCCCGTGCCTTTTCAGATGCCATGGGTAACCAAAGCACCTGCACTGGGCTAGCAGCAGGTCACTGTCCTGGAGGAGCTGCTGGGCTGTCCTAGGCTGTCTGAAGCAAATTTCAGCAAATGAATCCCACCCCTGGACTTGGTTCTGATGGCAACTCCTTCTGCTCCCCACTCCTTATGGGTACTCCCATCTACACAGACACGGGCTACTACTGGTCCTAAGGAATTCTCTAAGAGTTTCTGAAGAAAACTGTACCTCCTCCCGGTCAGCACCTGAACACAGCAGCCCAGCTCCTATCCAGAGGAGCGTTATCAAGTGAGGCTCTTTCTCCTCCAGGCAGAGGAATATGCTCAGCTCACATGTGGGAATTTCTTCCCTTTCAAGTCCTTCATGGTGAATTAAGTTTTTGAATCCCATCCCCATTGGTCGCTTTTGCTAATCACCAGTCTCTTCCCATTTCAGATGGGGCCTGTGCCCTTTTTGTGACTCTACTAAATTACTGGTTCTGGCATGAACACATTTGCTCCTTGATGTTCTTTTTAAAATGAGAATGGATATGAAAATTTACTCTGAAATGTACACTGCTCATAAAACTTTTATTAAGTAGTATTAGTGCTTAAGAGAAGGATTTAATGTATTTGTGAAGCCAGGCTGCAGGATCTCTGTCTTGAAGGCCTTCTTATGCTGAGGGCTGATTTATGCTGACTAGCAGAGATGAGCCTGAAGTTCAGCTGCAGAGATCCCACTGTAAGACAGGGGGGAGTTGGGTGTTTGCTCCTGTTCAGGCAGCTTCTCTACATAGGGTTTCCTATTGCAGGCATCTTACTTCTCTGGAAACTTTGCATATGAAGATGGGAAAAAATAAAATCCCCAGCTTCCAAATCAGAATGGGATCCAAATGAAAAAATCCTATTTTACCTCACCTTACATAAGGAAAAGCTGCAGATCTCCCCATCTACTGTAAGCACAGTTACAGAAGCCACAGAAAGAGACTGATGGCTGAAAAACTGATAGGAAAAATATACATGCCTTGAAGGATCCAATGCTCCTGTCCAATAGCCACTCTGGGAGGCTGACTTCCCAGTTTCTCCTTTGTTACCCTCTTTCCACAGATTCATTATACCTGAAGTTCTCATCTTACTATTTAAGTAGTGATAGGATGAGGGGTACCAGTTTTAAACTGAAAAAGTAACTTTCTTATGAGCCTGACATCGTGGGGAGGTCACAAATCACAGTGTTCAATTCCTGAGAGAAGAGAGAAAGGGAGAGGGGACTGACCATGAAAATAACACTGCAATGTCAACACCCACACTCAGCTTAAACAAAAGGACCCCCAGTCCTTATGCTAGCTTCTTGATGACAGTCTTTGCAGCTTTCTATCAATAAAAGTTTCAGCCCCAAGCTTTAAACTCAAGGACTTTGGTCTGGAGCTTTTCTTAAAATGCTGGGCAAAATGTCTGCGAAACTGATACTGTTACCTGAAACAGGTCTCAAAAGCACTTTTACTTCCATAAAATGAACTGCCAAAGTGCAAAGGCTTCCCAAGCCATGGAAGTAATGGCACCAGGCCCTCCTCTAAATATTTATAGAATGTGATTGCAGCCATTCTGCAAAATCCTTCCTAAAGGTATTAAAACATTAAGAGCTGATCCTAACTCTCAGAGGGTATGCCTAACTATTCTGAAAATTTCTCTTTTCAGTAAAACCCAGAGACCTTTTTCTTTGTTTTATCCCTACTATAAAAATCATTTAAAGCCCATTTAATCAGGGTCACCCAGGTGCGTGAAAGATCTTCAGGATGATGTTTGTTACATACATCTTTTCTTGACTGGTCCCTCAAGAGGCAGGACTCCCCCTCTGGGTTTCTACAGCCCCTGAATCTTAGGGTTTAATCATACCAGAAGGATTTCTCCCCTCTGCTTTCCTGTATCCTGCTTTGCTTATGGACAGTTGTGACATCTGCGGGTGGCATTTTGCAGTGAGTTTATCACTGCCTGACTTTACTGGCACTGGCATTAACATGGAAATGTGCTTGGCAGCTATTTGTGCTTTTTTAATATTTGGCATCAGAGCATTTTGACTGCTCTCCCCTTTGAAAAACAAACATTTCTAAACTTCCTGTGTTTTTCTCAAGACTAAGACAAGAGGAAAGATTTTTGGGGGTGATGGGATTAAGAATTCAAAGCTATTTAAAAGAAAACTGAGAAACTTCTGTTCAGAAATAGCTAAAAGGAGAGAAAATTATTCATTTGAAACCCTGTAAAACCAAAGCCATTTGAAGTGGATTGCAGAAAGTCTATACTCTCTCCTTTTCTCTCTTCTCCTTTTGTAATTTTGCAACCAGTTCTCCAAGTTTTGCAGCCCAAACTCTCCGTTTGATGTTGGATTTTGTTCTCTGCTACAGAGAAGCGTCAGGTCCAGATAAAAACCATCCCTAAACTCCATCAACACAAGTGAAACTCCAATGAATTTCCCTGCAGAAAATACAAATCCTTCCAAAGCACAAGCTTATCTTACTTTATTAAACATTGGAAGTGTTTAAAAGGGTTATCAGGTGTTCCGTTTCTTTGTGTACCCACTCAAAGCAAAAACCATCAAACTTTTCAGAGCTGAATTGTTAAGAACCCCAGCATCCTCTCACAAAGGTACAATGTAAGTGCCACCCAGATCCTGCATCTGCTTTTTTTTTTTTTTAACTCATTTGAAGAGCTCTTCATACACTTCCATTGCTATTACCAAATGAGAAACTGCTGCAGGAAGGATGACTCAATGCAAACCCTCCAGGATGACCAGTGTCCCATGAATAACCTCATTGTTCTAACACTTTTCTAATGGATTTTTAGTAGTGTCAAGTGATTTGATGGGTTTATGTAGAAACTAATCTGAAAAAAACTGCAGATTTGAATAGGACACGACAGCCTTCCACTGGACAGCTTCTCACTGACTAGAACCTTGGGGACATCCCTTGTGAAAGCAATTAACTTAGACAAAGTTAGATCCCTGGAATAAAGCCCTATGCCATGCAGAGCAGAGAACTAATCATGATAAACACTCATTATCCCAATAAAACTAAGAATTATTATTATTTGAGCCCCACTTACCAGACTTTTCTATGGAGTTAAAATAAATTGCCAATAAAAAGGGAGCAGAGAGATTGAAGTGTCTCATTTTAGCAGTGGTCCCTGGTAAATTCTGTGTCTCTACGTAGATGAAGCTTCCTAACTGCAGCTCTAAAATATTTTTACTTTGCTCCACCTGATGACACAGCTCCCCAGCCTGACTGTCGTGCTGCTGAGAAGCACCTGAGGGTGGTAGGAATACAGCAGAGCACCCACTGGCCAAAGCCAATGTAACAGAATCACTTGGGTGGGAAGGGACCTTAAAGATCATCTCGTTCCAACACCCCCTAGGTATCTCCCACTAGAGCAGGTTTCTCAAAGCCCCGTCCAACCTGGTCTTAAACACATCCAGGGATGGAGCATCCACAGCTTCCCTGGGCAGCCTGCACCAGTGTCTCACCACACTCACAGTGAAGAGCTTCTTCATAATTTCTAGTCTGAATCTTCCCTTCTCCAGTTTGATGCCATCACCCCTTCTCCTTTCACTACAAGCCCTTGCAAAAAGTCCCTCCCCAGCTTTATCGTAGGCCCTCTTCAGGTACTGGAAGGCCACAGTAAGGTCTGCCCAGAGCCTCATCTTCTCCAGACTGAACAACCCCAACTCTCTCAGTCTGTATTTACCCAATTAACAAGCAGCACCAAACACAATAGCCCATTAAACAAATGTCTTGCTTGCCTGTAACCTTCCCAGGCTCAAATGAGTAATTAAGCCAATATCTCTTCACCACAACGTGATACATCTACCAAGAGCAAGCAGACAGTTAAGTGTGGCTTTGCAAGAGTTGTCACCAGAGAACCAGACAGGCATTTAAGTGGCAAGAGCAATCCTTCCTGCATCCTACACATGCACGTTTCTGCCCTAATTTAACCCGGGCTGCAGAGAACTGAACAGACAGGTGAGCACTGTGGTGTCTGCATCTCTTGGGCCTTCTCATAGCTCTGTCCTGAAAGGCAAAAGGACTGTCCAGCTAAAGTCTCTGAAGAGCCAGTTAACCACCAGCTACAGCTCAAATGAAGCAACGGGTGCTCTGATCCTTGGCAGCGCTACACACCATGTCCTTGCCCTCCCAGAGGTTTGCACAGAGCAGCCAGAGCTGAGACCTCTGGCCAGAATCTTCAAAACTCTCAGTGTTCAGGATTTTTTAATTATTACTTCTCAAGTGTTTTAAAATTATGTTTAAGATGCGATGGCCGATTGGTCACAGCCTTTCTAATGCTGTGAATTCACAAACATCTGAAACAGAGCAGAAAAAGGAAAGTCTTACTCATCCCTTTGCTTTCACAGGTTAGTTCCTTAGGAGACAATTCTCAGCACTTGGTCTCAGCAGTGTAAAGGATGAGGACCTTCCAGACTGTCTGCTGCAGTGGGACACTTTGCAGCTCCAGACATTACCGGGTTGATTTTTAATGGGACAGAACTGCACCTTTGAGTATTGAAAATGCTGTGCTGCTTCCTGGTATAGAATAGTGATTATTGTTTCTATTTAAGGATAATTCCAACATTTGTCTCCACTCTATGCCAGTAGATTCTCTTTAAATGAATCCCTGTTCTCCCCACTGCCAGGCCTGATGATCTACGTGCTCCTGCTGTTTCTCTAGACTTTGTGCAGGTACTCCAGGAACTCTGATCCAAATCATACTGGTGCAAAATATTCTCCACCAGTTAACTGGAAATCTACGATATTTTCACGTTACTTAATTATGGGTGGGAAGGTTACCTGCATATTATCCACTCTTCATCACATGGGAAGTACAATGTATAAGACAGAAAAATTGTCTTAAAAAATGACTTTCTTTCCTATCATACGTGTGTATGTACATGAACAACAACAAAACATCCAGGGGAAGAGTTACTAAACATAAAGGAACCTAGCAAAAAATAAAACACAAACCCCAAAACCCCTCAAAGTACAGACTATATTAAGCATGGATCGATTTTGATTTCTCAGATTGCTGTGAGTGATTCCAGAAAGAAAAATACCTTTCATTCACTGCAATACTATTCAAAAAACATATGTGCTTCCATGCAGAGACCCAGTGCAGGACAGGACATTCATTTCAGAATACTTGTAGACTTGCTTTATGTAGGGTGAATCTTAAAACAGTAAAGAGAATGGTAAGGTGAGAAATGTGAGGTATTATTTATCTCACCCACCTCTGGAAAGAAGCTCTTAAAAAATGAGTTTTATATGGTTTAAATTACTGCACAAACCTTAACATAGTAGAATCACATCCAGGCAATTTCTGGACCTAATTCCCTCTTTCTCACTTAATCTGAACTAGATGACAAGTAAATCCACTGCAGCACAATGAGTTACATCAGAAAATCGTACAAGATGAGAATCAAGTTCTGTGAATCATCTGGGAATATTCTGCCCTTCCACAGCTCACCAAGGAGCTGCACAACCTGAAATACAGCGCCCAGCGCTCTTATGGATGGTAAACCCTTTTATACTCCCGAGGCAATAAAAGGAATCATACAACACAAACAAGAAGCAATTTAGGCTCTTCTCAAGATTATGATGCCAAATTAATCTATTAAAAAGCACTGTGTGAAAAATGCTCTGTCATCAATAACATTTTATACCAGAAGGTCTGGCAGATGGAAAGGTTCAGAACCAGCTTAATCAGCAACGTGCCTGTCTCTCAGTTTTATCTTCCCAGATATCAACCTACATTTGAGAGGGGTTACATTCGTTCAAATATACCCAGTTTAATGATCAACTCGCTGGTCTGACCCTTCTAAATTGAAGAGGAGTATAAATAGATGAAATTCTTCAACCCAGAACAGTCACACAGCAAAAACTGTTTGCAGGAAGAGTCTCTGCATCCTGAGCAGCCAAAGAGTATCAGGAGCAAAAAACATGAAAATCATTCTAGTCTTTTTATACATTTCCCCACTTGCTCTTTCAGCTAGAGCTGAGAAGGATTATTCCTCCTTTGATCCTGCTGCATCTCCCGAGACAAAATCAAGATTTGCCATGTTAGATGACGTACGAATCTTAGCCAATGGACTCCTCCAGCTTGGGCATGGCCTTAAAGACTTTGTCCATAAGACAAAGGGGCAGATGAATGACATCTTTCAAAAACTTTACATTTTTGATCGGTCTTTTTATGAGCTCTCGCTGCAAACTACTGAAATCAAAGAAGAAGAAGAACAGCTCAGACAAACTACAGCCAGACTGCAAATCAACAATGAAGAGATAAAGAATCTCTCACAGGAGATGAATTCAAAGATTGAAGACCTCATACAAAACAAAATCCAGCTGCAAGAGAAAGTATGGGGACTGGAAGACAAAGTCACTAAACTGGCCATTATCCAGCCCTCGACGCAAGATACAAAAGAAATTTCATCACTCAAAGTAAGTAGATTTGTGACAGCCCCTGACACGCAAAGCCAAAGTAAACTGTAATGCCATTATTGGTAGTTAGGCAAGAGAAGCTCAGGTTTTCCCTTCCCCTTCGCTGTAGTACTACTGTGTATTTTGAGCAGTAAATCACTGCGATGCTCTAGAAGAGTCAGTGTCTTCATCTGACATATTATTTTGCAGTAAAAATCCCCACTGAAATCAGCAAGAAAATTGTGACATTATAAGGCTCTGTATTTTTTCCAGCATTTTTTTTTGCAAATCAGTTTTAAGAAAGTCTGTCATAATATTAATAATTACAAAAACTTATTGCAATCAGAAAAACGAGGTGATTACCAAGTCTGTAAGATTGTATGTCGTCATGGAGGATGATGTCATGATGGATGTGTCTGTGTCAAAGCAGAAAGATGAATCCAGATCTCCCAAATCTGAGGCTAATACTCTAAATGCTGGGAACTGTTCCCTTTTTTGATCAGTGGAATACATCTAGCTTGAAGGAAGGGCCAACTTCATAACATAATTCCAACCTTGTAATTGCTGTGGACATGTAAATGGAAGGCAAACAGCAACAACAAAAAAAAGGACTACAAAGCTGCCTGTAGTTTGTCTCAAAAAACCAACACCACACCAACAAACCACCAACAAAAAGGGTGTCCACATCAGAAGCAAAGAAATTCACCCCTTCAGAGGCCAAACAGGCAACTCATTGGAAAACAAAAGGTGATGTTAAATGGTTTGTGCCTTGCAAAACTGGCCCCATGGCAAGAGTTATGGAGTCAATGCCACAGCGAAGGTCTTCTGCTGCTTCTAACCACAACTCTCCTCCCTCCCCCCTTCCTATTCTCAGGCTTTCGTGGAGCAGCAGGACAATGACATCAAGCAACTTCTCAAAATTGTAGAGGACCAACATGTACAACTTGACAGGCAGCACAACCAAATACTGGAGCTGGAGGACAAGGTACAGGAAATCCATCTCTACTTCTCATTTCAGAATTTGTCACCTCTTGTAACACTGAAGGAGTCAATGGCCCAACCATTCATTTGGGTCAGTCATCCCTCTTGTTCAGTTTGGTAGGGGAGAGGAGGGTATAAACAATTTTGAATGCAAACAAGCACCTTTGTAGGTGAGACTGACGTGCTGCCAGGCACAGGGCTATGGCCAGGGTGCAAAGTAGCTAAAGGGTGGGGGTCAAGAGGATGGGGACAGACTCTGGTCAGGGGTGTCCAGACACAGGACAAGGGGCACCAAGGGGCACCAACCGGAGCCCAGGAGGTTCCATCTGAGCAGGAGGAGCAAGTTCTTTGGTGGGAGGGTGTGGGAGCCTGTGCCAGGCTGCC